>OY992883.1:53503207-53608207 GCA_963921405.1 Cepaea hortensis | reverse complement strand
GTAGACGGACATATTCTTAAACAAGTGAATCGATACTGTTATTTCTGCACAGTTATAACATCTGATTGGAGATGCCTTGAAGAGATTAGAACAAGAATTGCCATGGCGAAAGTAGCCTTTTGCAAGATGAAAAACATACTGACCAATTCAAAACAATGTTTTCCCGTAGTGAATTTGAATAACGAAGACACAAACAATAGATTGCACGATTTTTTGCCTGGCATATTTCGCTGCATCTCGTCAGGTACATACTGCAGAAATCACACAACTTACGTGAATTAACTAGATAAATCCTTCAAGTTGAAATATACACATATTCGCACAGTAATGTCACTTATCTACCACGGTAATTTTAAGCTGACTAACATGTCTTTCTGTTTACACAATTCTGGCTTGCGTTGATTGATCATAATTGCTTCTACAAATTTTAACAAGCGAGTATTTTGTGTGTTAAACAACACGCGAAATACAGTGTCTCTGTCCACAATATGGCCACTTTCGACAATGTGCCTACCGATTGAAGACACCGGGAGCTTCCGGTGTGTCGGCCCCACGAGGCTAGCATCTCCTGTGTGTTGTATCTTGTTGACCCATTGAGGTATGTGTTCTGACACCCGTTTGTTAAGCTGTCTCTCTGTCCTACCAGTGTAAACGGCCTGGCATCTACATGTGAATTGGTAAATACAATTGTTTGTAGCGTACAGAGGAACAGGCTCTTAGACTGCTGGTGTAGAAATCGGTACGGTTTTATATCTAATGACTGGAGTTGCCACACAGAATGTTCGACCTAGTGCTGTAGTAAGCCGGTCTTGTAGACGTTGCATTACGTCATCCCCTCGAAAGGTTAGCTGGATGAATACGTTGAGTTTAGGGACTGTAGTTACGTCTGCTTTGGGTTTGGGCTGTTGGCAGTGGCGCTTTATAAATCCTGTGGAGTACCCATTTAGGTTTAAGACATTCTTCAGAGTTTCAAATTCCTCTGTCAGTGTGTCCTGGGTGCATATCTTTCTAGCACGGTCAAACAAGGTCCGTACTAAGCCCCGTTTGTACTGGACAGGTGTGAAGCTCTGAAAATTTAGGTATTGGCCAGTCCATGTTCCTTTGCGATACACCGATCTTTGAATTGTGCCGTCTGCTCTACGTCTCATTAGAATATCTAGGAACGGTAACGCTTCGTTGTGTTCGTGTTCCATAGATAGAGAGATGTTTTTATGCGTCTTGTTCATTGCGGCCTGAAACGATGTTGCTTGTAGCTCGTCTGTGGTGATAATTAGTATATCGTCCACATAACGACGGTAAAAGGCCAAGTTGTTGATGTCTGAGGATCTCTTTTCTTTTAAATGTGCCATGAAGATGTCCGCTAGAATAGGACCAAGAGGACTCCCCATGGCCACTCCGTCAGTTTGGCGGTATGACTTAGTTAGAAAATTGAATTGTATGTTGGCGGTACATAGTAGTAGTAGCCTCTCCAGAATAGGTGTTGGTATGCCTAATTTTAGTTGCTTGTCTTCAATGCGTTCCCTTATTATTTTCACTGTCTCCTCTAATGGAACGTTAGTGAATAGGGAGGCTATATCCATGGATGCCATGTGTTTGTTATTTATGTCCATAGTATCCAATAATTCCACCCGTTGGAATGTATCTCTGAGTATTTTTGGATCGAAGGACTGTCGTACTGGATTTAACATTTCGGCTAGCCATCTCGCCATTCGGTGTTGTGCAGAGTTAACCATGGACAGGATAGGTCTTAGCGGGATGCCGGGCTTGTGAAGTTTGGGTAGACCGTACATCTGAGGAGTGTGCGAGCCACGTGATGTAAGCGTTTTTGCAGTGGCCTCACTGATGAGTCCCGCATTCACAAGTGACTGGATCTCTTTCCTCATTATAGCATCCAGGTCCTCCGACTTGTTTACTTTTTGATCTATCCTGAATTTGGATTCATCTGACAATATTACATCCATTTTATTCTGGTAGTCTGACATGTCCATCAGTACTGTACCGCTCCCTTTGTCAGGTTTCAGTATGACGAGGGTTTTGTTAGCCTTTAACGCTTTTAAGGCAGTAAGGTGTTCGTTGGTCAGCGGACATGTCTGTTTAGAGGGTGTTGTGCGATACTGGTGTTCTAAATCTACCAGTTTGGCCTTCAGCCACCCGACCGACTCAGCAGAGGTAGGTGATAACTTGGAGACTTGATCAAACAATATTTCAAACTGTGCTTGCGACTCAACACGGTTGATGTGTTTAGGCTTTATGCATAATTTTAATCCGTATGCAAGGGCCTCCGTTTCAATGTTGTTGAGTATGTACGACGATAAGTTCCTCACATACTTCTCTGGGTTGTCTAGTACTGACGTTGTTACCTTTTCAGTGCTCAGTGATTTGTTGAGGCGAGCATTCTCTGCGATTTTCACCTTGTACACTGTTTCTGTGCAGAATTTAGTGAACTTCAAGTAGCCATACAAGCTCAGTTCGTTGGTGACGTAGTAGGCAGAACTGTGTGTTCGCTTCAAGTTGGCCAGCTTGGACTGGGTTTCTTCTATCTGGATTTTTGTCAGTCGTCTCAGATTTTTTCTTGTCGGACATATTCTGTCGGTCCTCAGAGATCTGAAATACCGGTGAGGAAATATCCCCGTCCTTAGGCATTCCTCGAGAAATTTCAATCGACAATCCTGTAGCGATATTTTACACTTCAGCTTGAGTAATCCATCTAATCGCTTCACAGTTGGTAATGGGAGGCGACGTTTGAGAAATTCAAAACAATGTTTTCCCGTAGTGAATTTGAATAACGAAGACACAAACAATAGATTGCACGATTTATTGCCTGGCATATTTCACTGTATCTCGTCAGGTACATACTGCAGAAATCACACAACTTACGTGAATTAACTAGATAAATCCTCCAAGTTGAAATATACACATATTCGCACAGTAATGTCAATTGTCTACCACGGTAATTTTAAGCTGACTAACATGTCTTTCTGTTTACACAATTCTGGCTTGCGTTGATAGATCATAATTGCTTCTGCAAATTTTAACAAGCGAGTATTTTGTGTGTTAAACAACACGCGAAATACAGTGTCTCTGTCCACAATATGGCCACTTTCGACAATGTGCCTACCGATTGAAGACGCCGGGAGCTTCCGGTGTGTCGGCCCCACAAGGCTAGCATCTCCTGTGTGTTGTATCTTGTTGACCCATTGAGGTATGTGTTCTGACACCCGTTTGTTAAGCTGTCTCTATGTCCTACCAATGTAAACGGCCTGGCATCTACATGTGAATTGGTAAATACAATTGTTTGTAGCGTACAGAGGAACAGGCTCTTAGACTGCTGGTGTAGAAGTCGGTACGGTTTTATATCTAATGACTGGAGTTGCCGCACAGAATGTTCGACCTAGTGCTGTAGTAAGCCGGTCTTGTAGACGTTGCATTACGTCATCCCCTCGAAAGGTTAGCTGGATGAATACCTTGAGTTTAGGGACTGTAGTTACGTCTGCTTTGGGTTTGGGCTGTTGGCAGTGGCGCTTTATAAATCCTGTGGAGTACCCATTCGGGTTTAAGACATTCTTCAGAGTTTCAAATTCCTCTGTCAGTGTGTCCTGGGTGCATATCTTTCTAGCACGGTCAAACAAGGTCCGTACTAAGCCCCGTTTGTACTGGACAGGTGTGAAGCTCTGAAAATTTAGGTATTGGCCAGTCCATGTTCCTTTGCGATACACCGATCTTTGAATTGTGCCGTCTGCTCTACGTCTCATTAGAATATCTAGGAACGGTAACGCTTCGTTGTGTTCGTGTTCCATAGATAGAGAGATGTTTTTATGCGTCTTGTTCATTGCGGCCTGAAACGATGTTGCTTGTAGCTCGTCTGTGGTGATAATTAGTATATCGTCCACATAACGACGGTAAAAGGCCAAGTTGTTGATGTCTGAGGATCTCTTTTCTTCTAAATGTGTCATGAAGATGTCCGCTAGAATAGGACCAAGAGGACTCCCCATGGCCACTCCGTCAGTTTGGCGGTATGACTTAGTTAGAAAATTGAATTGTATGTTGGCGGTACATAGTAGTAGTAGCCTCTCCAGAATAGGTGTTGGTATGCCTAATTTTAGTTGTTTGTCTTCAATGCGTTCCCTTATTATTTTCACTGTCTCCTCTAATGGAACGTTAGTGAATAGGGAGGCTATATCCATGGATGCCATGTGTTTGTTATTTATGTCCATAGTATCCAATAATTCCACCCGTTGGAATGTATCTCTGAGTATTTTTGCATCGAAGGACTGACGTACTGGATTTAACATTTCGGCTAGCCATCTCGCCATTCGGTGTTGTGCAGAGTTAACCATGGACAGGATAGGTCTTAGCGGGATGCCGGGCTTGTGAAGTTTGGGTAGACCGTACATCTGAGGAGTGTGCGAGCCACGTGGTGTGAGCGTTACACACACACACACACACACACACACACACACACACACACACACACACACACACACACACACACACACACAATGACTCTGTACGCCATAAACAATTGTATTTACCAATTCACATGTAGATGCCAGGCCGTTTACATTGGTAGAACAGAGAGACAGCTTAACAAACGGGTGTCAGAACACATACCTCAATGGGTCAACAAGATACAACACACAGGAGATGCTAGCCTCGTGGGGCCGACACACCGGAAGCTCCCGGCGTCTTCAATCGGTAGGCACATTGTCGAAAGTGGCCATACTGACCAATAAAAAGATATCAATTGAAACGAGAAAAAGAATGTTGAGATGCTACATAGAACCTAAACTTTTGTATGGATGTGAAGCGTGGAAAATAAGCAGTGAAGCTGAAAAACAGCTAATGGCTGTGGAAATGTGGTTTCTGAGGAAAATGCAAAGAATACCATGGACAGATAGAAAAACCAACGAACAAGTCCTGCAAGAAACAAATGAAGATCGTAAACTGATTAGAGACATTAGACGTAGACAGTCACAATTTTTTTGGGCATGTTATGACAAGAAATGACTTGGAGAACTTGGTGACAACTGGCAAGATCGAAGGGAAGAGACCAAGGGGACGACCGAGAAGTAAATACCTGGATGGCTTGGCCACGTGGCATGGTCGAGGCAGGAACACGGAGCTTATCCACGGCTCTGGTGATAGAATGAGATGGCAGAACATGACCGCCTACGCTTACCGGCATGGCACATGATGGATGGGATTACATATTCGAAATATTTGTTGCTATCAAGTTTTCCACTGAACTGGGTAAAATATAAAATAACACACAAAGAGAGGTTCGCAATAGCGATATGCCATGTTCAGCGATTTGTTTGTTTGTTAGGTGGGTTTTGTTAAGCTTGAAACCTTGGCTCCTGACACGTATCAAGATGCTGTGGAAGCTTAGAAGAATTCTGGGCCATTAGAGCAATCAGAGGCTGTAAAGACGCTTCTTCGAGACACGACTATTGTCCCAGAAATGATTGGAGCTATTCTTGGTGTGTGCAGATTCACGGCTTGTTTAACAACTGATTCATGGAAATATCAAACAGCTGATCTATAGATATGTCTAACAGCTAGTTCATGGATATGTCCAACAGTTGATCCATGGACATGTCCAACAGTTGATCCATGGACATGTCCAACAACTGATCCATGGACATATCCAACAACTGATCCATGGACATATCCAACAACTTATCCATGGACATATCCACCAACTGATCCATGGACATATCCAACAACTGATCCATGGACATATCCAACAACTGATCCATGGACATATCCAACAACTGATCCATGGACATATCCAACAACTGATCCATTGACATGTCTAACAACTGACCCATGGACATATCCAACAACTGACCCATGGACATGTCTAACAGCTGGTCCATGGACATGTCCGACAGCTGGTCCATAGACATGTCCACCACGTGATCCATGGACATGTCCACCAGGTGATCCATGAGCATATCCAATAGCTGATGCATGGACGTGCCCAACAGCTGATCATTGGAAGTATCCAACAGCTAATCCATGGACGTATCCAACAGCTGTTCCATTAATACGTTTAACAGCTGGTCCATTAAAACTCCCCTATATGAGAACTTGCGGTAAGTTCGTTTCTCCTTTTTTTCAGTCTAATCTTCTGCTTTTTTCTGCAATTCTCTCCTCCCCCCCCCCCCCCCGCGATTCGGCTTTCAGCCAACAATTAGAATATAATACTGATCTTATCTCATACCTTTGCCTTGAAACACCAGGTCATATCGCTGATCCCGTCTGAGATGTCCTGTAGTGATGAACTGGCCATGGGCTTTTAAGTAGGTGGCTTCGACAAGCGTCCGGCTGGACTCGACGATGACATTGCAGCCGTGGCAGTCGGAGAATTGAAGGGGTATGTCGTGAACGTGATGCATTGTCCGGGTGGGTATTGTCACTGTTGGAGATCGCACATGGAAGAGATGGATACAATACGTGAACAAGATATAGAGACCTGAGATAATAAGTGTTATATCATCTTTTTGAGTTTTGAAGTCACAAACTGTTGAGCATGTAAGAAGAGGTAGGAATAGAGTGATGTGTAAGAAAGTTGGGGAGAGGGGGTGAAAGAGATTGGAGGGATAAAGAGAAGGAAAGCACAGAGGGAAGAGGCAGGGGCACAGAAAGAGAGACAATGGTTAAAAGGGAGGAGTGAAAATGTAGGCACAAGACCAATGCGGAAATGTAAGAGTCCATCAAAGAGGAACAACAGAAGAGAGGAACATAGTAAGGAGAGAAACGGCCAAGTGAGACAGGACATACGCATTTAAGTTAAATAAAAAGGGCAGGTGAGTGAACGAAAAAAATAGTTAGAAATAAGGCAAGTGTCACTAAAAGAAAGACGAACGTTACAGAAAGAGTAGCTGGACATGGAAGAAAGTTAAATGGGCAGAAGGAGGTACGCAACTGTGATGCCATGTAGCACATATTATTGTTTATAAAAACTAAACGACTATTCAATTGATTATCATCATGTGCCATGCCGATGAGCTTGGATAATCACGGTTTGCTATCTCAAACGACCACCAGCGTCTTTGATCGCGTTTGTGTTCTTGTCCCATTATGCCGCGTGGCCAAGCCCTACAGATATTTAACTGTCTGCCTTCCCTCTGCTCTTTCCCCATACACTTCTCCAGCTGTCATTAGGTTCATTAGGTTTTCTAATTTGTCTAGGTTTGCCTTATGCAGTAATGTGTGGTTGCTGGTTTTCTAGTGACTGCCGCTTCCATCGACGATAAACTGTATTTTTCGTGGCGGACTTTTTGTGTTGGCATTCTGGCAGCGGCATTATGCATAGTATACATGTGCGGGCTGTTGGTTTGTCGAGACTCCTGTCTGTTCCACTTTTCATATGGGGCAGTGAGACGCATTTTGTGTGATATTCAGTGGCACAGGCAACCCTTTCCTGTGAAGTTGGAACAGCGACTAACCACTAACGACTGTATAGTTTGTTTCTCTTCATAATGCGTTTAAAAAATCTTGACTGTCTGCGACTAATTTCTCTAAGCAATTGCCATTTGTTATTTATTTCTTGTAGAACTGTCCCAGTCTTATTTTTTTCTGTCCGTCTATGGTGTTCTTTGCGTTTGTCCCAGAAACCATATTTCCACTGTGATTAGATGGTTCTCATCAAGTGTGCTTATTGTCCATGATTGACATGCATGCAATAGTATAGGTTCTATTACACACATCTACCTATGCTACACCGGCTCTGTGGCGAAACAGTTAAGTACACAAGGCGTAATTCCGCATATCGCGTTCGAAACACAGCTGCCGGCGATTTGGAAGCAGAAGACCTTGTGATACCTGTGAAGGTTAACCCTGTCAACAAAACACCGCAGAAGACGGATGTGTCGGCCTAAGGCCTCAAATAAACTTGGCACAACGCAATTACATCTGGAAAAAAAAAAACACTCCCGATGAACGCAGCAGAAGAAGATACAGTTATGATTGCCGATCATTCAGAAAGCAATGACAAATTACTGAACGTAAACTTGCCAAGAAATCACAAACAGCCACACAATTCTGGGGTTGGCAGTGCTGTACTGTAAAGGATATGCATCTAACTGTAACCTATGCTGCAATATAGAATTATGCAGTCATAATGAAACGAGTCAACATAATCATGTACCCATTTCCGCCTTTAGGCTCTCTCTCTCCACACAGACACACACACACATACACACACACGCACACGCACGCGCGCACGCACGCACGCACGCACGCACGCACGCACGCACACACACAATAAAAAATAACATCCCCACTGCAGGCGTCTGAAAGTGCCCCTCTGTCTTTGTGTGCATTTTTATCAATACTAGGTCTGTTAAAATAGTATAGGGCCGTTGGCTTAGACAAATACAACTACACACATGGAGTGTTGTTTCTTCCGCTATCTTTGAACTCAAGTGTAGTCCATAAACGTGCTACGACTTATAGCGCACTGGACTGATATTTGCGTGTGGATTAGCATTCCCTCTTACCAGTGTCCCTCGCCGTCAGTCAAGCCAACTCCGACTTCAGAGGTACTCGTAGTTTACATCCTCAAGTCAAGGACGAGAAGTCAACATTGTAGTCTAAATGACCGGTGTAGAGGTTGATCTCACTACGTCGGCATCAGCACAGTGAAAGTTTAAGAGCGAACGCTCTTATCCATGTGGCAAAGATGAATCCCCTTCAAACTATTCTCCATGGGACTATGCCTACTTTACCCTGCCGTAGCGCCATCTGTGGAAGCGATTCAGGAAGTTCTATTTGCGAATGGATTACAGCTTGGCCGCCGTGTTCCGCATATTTTCTCCCGTGATTCAATCAAGGTTCCTTCAGTGTCATTATCAGTTTCGGGAACAGCTAAAAATCGCAAGGAGCTATGCCGTTAAAGTAGGGAACCTGACAAACACGAAAAATATTGTGGTTGGCCAAGACTAAATAAGGTGAGAAAAATGGGCTGGAACGTGGTCATGGTGGAGCTCTGAAGTTCTCCTTACCCCGAGATCGGTTCGTTCGCATTCTCCACATGTGATTCAGACTTTCTTGGACAAACACACTATTACTTTAGTTGGTCTGTACAGAACGTGCAGAAAGGATAAAGATGTGTAGAGAGGTATCGGATACAGAAAACTGTACTTTCTAGATGTGGCTGTCGTATAGTTCCTGTGGCCAAAGTTTGCCCATTTCTTCCCCTTATTCTTTGTTCACCTTTCGGAGCGAGTGCGTCAAACATAGTAATATAAACGCAATCGTCTTTGTACTTTCTGTCGGATGCCAGCGTTTATATAAGTGACTCATAACCTACGTACAATACCAAGCTACCACTTATTATTCACTTTCAGTTCTGGTTTACTTTAGCAGAATATCTTCACGATTTACACGCGGTAGCCAAATACAATATGTTGTAGGATTTATTGCCTGACGTATCTCGTTGCATCTCGTCAGGTACATGATACATAGTTATATATTATATGTCGCTGCATCTCGTCAGGTACATGCTGCATAGTTATATATTATATTATTATATGCAGCCAAATATGCCAGGCAATACACCGTGCAACATATTGTCTGTGGCTTATGTGTTTAACATCACTAAGGGAATATATTGTTTGAATCTTCACGATTGTTCTATTTCGATGATACCATTACCCCTATCCGTTCGACCCCAAAGATAAGTTATATTAGGGTCCATCCCTGGCTCAGGTTAATAATCATATGAACGAGCCAGTCACAAATAGCCGCTAATCGCGGTTTTACACACATAGGATATTAATTTGAAGGTAATTGTTGTCCAAAGAGAGCAATGGCGCTAACGCTTAACACGATTATTTTCTGAGCACTGGTAATATACACCTGTGTGATGAGAGGTTACCGCTAACTGAGATTCTCATAAAAACTAACAAAATTGAAACAAAACATTTATAATGTGATGTGTCAAAAAATAAATGTGTTAACGTGTAGAATAATATATATAAAAACTGTATGGTGGTGTTAGGAGACAGGATGTAAATATTCAAAACAATGGAGAATCTCCATCAATATTCCTTGTATTGTCGTTGTGAATGTAATGCTTGTTTCGGTTTTGTTGTGTTCAAATTCAATCAATTTGATTCCTGCAATTAACATCAGATCAAGTTCAAGTGTACAAGTGTAGGGTCTTCTTAGATGTCCAAACAATTTGGTTAGTTTCTCTCCTCTCTAGTGTCTATGTCGTATTGCAAAAGGTCTTTACTTCTTCTTCTGTTCTTTCCGAGATGTTTCCAAGGCACCAAGGCCATGTTTTATACTGACACGTACTAACACGTCCTAGCCGTGCGTCCTGGGCAACAGATCCCTTCGGGGTCCTGGCTAACCTAGTAGAATCGCTGATTCTTCCGAAGTCGAAGAGTATCTGCCTGCACGGCGAGGAACCACCAGTCTGCACACCAATAAGTCAGACATGGGACAACGGATACTCACGCAAACCTCAGTCCGGTATGACATCACACTGATGTTGGACAATAGGATGTCTTTATCCTACATACAGGACTTCACGCTGGAGTTCATAGCCAGCGAACGCAAGCAAGCAAGCATCACCTTCTGATGTATCTGTTGGCTCAAAGATTCGATTAACTGTGATGTTTCGTTTCTTTCTCTTTCGTTCTAAAAGAAATCGGCCACTGACCGGATTGTGTCCACGACCTGCTGAAGACACTTTACTTATCAAGATGAAACCATTCAACTCTGCCCACTCTTTTCTTGCCTTGATGTATGAATTTGTCTCATGTTTGGGCCACGAAATGGCCTTGTCCCGCCCTCTGTGTTCCCACATTCTGACATATATTCTTCTATATTCTTATGCAACTTAATATTCTTCTAAAGCAGTGATAATTTCTGTTGAGATGTAGTCTGGTCCCGAGGTCTTGCCATATTTCATATGGTTAAGAACATTCTGAACTTCTATCTTCAGAATTGATGGTTGTAATATAATTTTTCACAAACGTAACATCGCGGTAAATATTTCCAGGACAACAAAATCAGAGTTCACCGCAACAATGCTAGTTTGTTTCATATTACTACAATCCCATATTTACAAGGACAGACTCATGGTCCACGGGAAATCCAAAACACGGAATGGAAAAAGCTGAGATATAAACAGCAACAACCGGTTTCCGGGCCTCATTGAACAAACTCAAACCACAACTCGTTGTCACAAACCAAGAGAAAGGCTGGCTGTGCCTGCGAAAAATGGTAGCTTCTCAACTCGCTACGACCATGTTAGAAAAGTAAAGTCTAGAGAGAATAGAAGGACGAAAACCAGCAGCCAGTATTTGGAATCAACCAAATCAAAGACTTGACATCTTGGTGTTGTCAACTGTTGACATGTGTTGTGAAGCCGTCCTGTTCGGATGAAGGTAGTGGTTCTAACCCTATAGACCCAGACCTGATTAGAGTGAATGAACCACTCGGTTGAATGCAGGACTTGGTGAAGGTGGCAGCGTAACTGAATCGAGACCCAGGCCTGACTTTCTGTTGTGAGTGAAGTATCTGGACAAAGTGATGCAGAACAGTATCCCAAACATAACTCACCTGCAAGCAGTTTCCTAGCCAGTACTAGAGGTAACTTAGTTGGAGTGTAGGAAAACTCAAATTCTATCCGATATCCAGGAAGATAATTATCAGTCATTATGAGAACTTAACACAACTCAAGGAATTGGTAGCATTAGGGATCCAGTCACCCTGAAGTGCAATTGTTTATAATCAGGTTCAGACAGTCTATCCCAAATTAAATGAAAGTATATCATAAAATGTATATTTCAGGCATCCAGGGATTTGAATTATCTTGTACTTGTATTATCACGCATTAATGCTGAATACCAAATGAAAATGATGATGCTGATGTATTGAATGACCATAATCCATGTTTACGTTTTAATAAATTATGTAAGAGGTCAATTCTTCCTTTGAGTGTTTTCTTGTCGTGTCAGTAGTTCAATAAGATACACCCTTAGATATTAAGTAATTAAGCTGAGAGAAGAGAGGCAAGGAACCCCCCAACAAGATAGTGTGGGCCTTCAGAAAACTTTCATTTTTCCCTGGAGAAAGTCCTTGGTTCTCCGAAACTCTATATACTAAATCAAGCATTTGAGTCAGTGCTAGCTTAATTAATTATAACGGGCAGGATCACACTGAGAAAGAGGAACTTAGTATCCTTTATCTCTTTGGGGGTTGAGCCATCAATCTCTTAAAAATCCGACAATGGTCCTTCATTAATACTCCTAATATCATATTGTTCTTCTCTTGTATCACCTTAAAGGTATTTCAATAATCTGACCACGTATGTAGAATTTCATGTTTTTCTGTTATGATTTTTCCATCTTTTGTTTTCATTCAGCCTGTTGATGTAGGTGTTCTTTTATTAGTAAGCTCATGAATTCTGTTGTGGATTAATTTGGTATTTTTTACTGTTGTGTTGTTTTTCAATTTATATGCAATTATTTTCAAGCTATGCTTCTTTTGCTTAATCACATAATTTTCTGACTTTCTTGTGAATCTCTTCATATTTATCATGAATATTTTTGTTGCGTCTTCTTGTTTCCATTAGTCTTAAAATGTCTAGAGCAGAGCAACCAGGCAGACAAGACAGGCCGAAATCTTTCCAAGGAGGTCACCCCAGACAAGTGCAAGGCCCAGAACATTTCGGATGAAAACACAGTGACAGTGAAAGAAATCAAAGCTGTTCGACGAGCAAAAAACAGCACTCCAGGGCCAGATGGCATAAGATATGACGACATCAATAGGTGTACCGACAACGAGCTAGAGAAACTAGCAGACGTGTACAACAACAGTATAGGGAGTGCTAGCATCAAGGAGGAGTGGTTACACAGCTATCTGATTCCCTTGCCGAAGTCTGGCAAAGACCACACAGAAATTCAGGGATATCGAGTAATCACCATGCAGAATACAATAGGCAAGCTGCTGGAGAAGTTAATTGCCAGAAAAAATATCAAACCAGCTAGAGAAGCAAGGTGTTTTTCCACCTACCTTGGGAGGATACCGTCCCAAAAGAGAAACCTGGACCAATGCAGCAGTTTTTGCCCATGATGTTTATGAAGGTTTCCACCCAGGCATTGAAACTTTTGCTGCAGCGATTGATCTTGAGGACGCGTACAACAGAGTACCATTGAATTTTATAATGCTTCAGCTTCATGAATTCAAGATAAGTACGTTCCTCCTTAGTTGGATCGCTGCAGCCCTCTTCAAACGAAAAGTAGTTTTTAGATGTGGCAGTTGGACTTATGAACCAACAACAATATATCCTGGCCTACCACAGGGATCACCATTATCTCCAGTGCTGTTGAACGCCTACACAGTGAGAATCACCAGCGAGCAGATCACTGGACCGGGGAGGACATTGTCATATGCCGACGATGTTTTAGTGTATAGATAGAGATCAGGTTGCTGCGGAACTGCAAACCGAACTCAATCGCATAAGTACTTGGTGTGCTGAAGTTGGGGCAATGGTCAACCCAACAAAGGCAACAGTGACATGGTTCTCTTTGAATAATCATATTGTCAACACTCCAACACCAACTGTTATCTGTGTTCAGAGACTGTGGAAAGAACGCAGGCAATAAATTACCCGGGGATACGTTTTGATCGAAGCCTTGTTTATAATGAGCACATAGACCAGGTGATAACAAAGGCCAAGCGGGGTTTGGCTGCTATGCGGATGATGGCGGCAGCAAACTGTGAGCAGCGCCATCTATGCCTCCTATGTGAGGGACTGGTCGTGTCTGTTTTTGAGTATGCGATGACAATCCTGACTCTCAGCCGTAAGCAGATAGAAAGGATGGAAAGGATACAAAACGAAGCTATGCGCATTATTCTTGGATGTACAAAAGATACAGCATGCAGGGCAATGCGCTACCTTTTTGATTTTTCAACCATTGAAGACAGACTACAAATTTGCAGAGCACGTGCCTACATCAGAATTAACACAAACACACAACATCCACTGCATAGTGAAATCTGGAAGGTGAAGGGCAGCAGGTTAAAAAGAGGAAGGTCGTGGATGGGTCAAGCCGAAGACATTCTTCAACAGGTGTGTTCACTGGAGGACTTAGAACCTGGCGAGGAGTGGGTACAAGTGCCACCAGATTTCTGTACGTCGTTTTCAGTTTGCATCCAACTAGACAGAAAATGCAGACAAGAAAATCCGGCTGCTGTGGAGGCAGAAGTACAAGAGTTGATTTCGAGAATTCATTAGACGGTGATGCTGTCATTACACAGATGGGTCGGTTGTCCGATATGTGAGAAGCTCACGGGCCTTCACGGCGCGGGCCAGAGGGAGAATTGTGAAATAGGACTCTGATGCTTTTGCTGAGGCCACAAGTAGCCTGACTATGGAAGTCATGGCAGTAAGTAAAGCAATAACATGGCTCGAGACGCAGACATTCAATAGGGCATGTTTTCTTAGCGACTCAATGAGCATGCTCAACAGGATAGAGATGGGGTGGATCCAAAGAGAGTGGTTGCTGTCTCTGGAGCGGTCTCGGCCGACAAAGATTAGTTTCATCTTCGTGCCAGGGCATGCGGGAGTACAAGGAAATGAGCGGACTGACAAGCTCGCAGGTAAGGCTAAGGTGGAGGGCGGACGCGACATGGACCAGGCTGACATTCTGAATGCTCTACGAGAAGTAAGACTGTTGTGAGAATCAAGTGATGACTGTGAATCTACAACCATGGTCAGACTGCGAGAACTGCAAAAAGAGGGGTGGCCAAACAAGAACACTACTCTCTCGTTTCTGTCTCCCAAACCATGTTTACCTACTGTGCATCCATCACCTTGATTTCCTACTTTCGCACTGAAGTCACCCATTGTGATGTTTACTTCTGAATTTTTACATTTCTTCAAAGCATTCTCCATGGTATTATAAAATTCCTCTACACGATCTTCACTGTTTTCTCCCTTTGGGGTATATATTTGAATGACGTTTATGTTAAAAGGTCTGCCTATTAATTTTACCAACAGAACCCTGTATGACACTGCCCAATATCCTTTAACAGGTTTTGATGTTTTCAGATCTAAGATAATTGCTACACCTCTTTGCCTTTCCTCTCCTCCAGAATATATAATCTTAAAATCATCCCATGTCTTAATCCCTGTCCCTTTCCATCTCGTCTCACACATTCCTAATATGTTAACATTCTCTCTTTCCATTTCTTGATTGATGTTATCCAGTTTTCCATATGCACTCATTGTTCTAACATTCCAAGTTCCTACTTTCAATGGTAGTAATTTTTTGCAACCAGTAGCCTGCTGACGGTCTGGAGTCACCTGGTGCACATGATTATATCTACCCCGCGAGGCTGCTCTTATGAAGAGCACCCATTTACGCCGTTTCTCTCATTTTCGATGATATCGTAAAACATAATTTTCTTGTAATCTGTAAAGAAAGTAGTTTACCATTGCTTTTCTTCCTAGCAGTGACCATACTTGTCAATGACCGTAGCCATTCTCTCTCTCTCCCCCCCCCAAAAAAAAAATATCCTTCCCCTACGGCCGTGAAGCTGGAGCCATAACCTACAACTATCTGTCGGCGCTCTTCAGCCTCATCCGCCACCTGCACGGATGGCTTCACGTAACCCTGATCAGGAGGCTAAACGGGTACTCCAAGGCAAGGGTGCCCTGTAGGCTAACGGAGGGAAGGAGGCATCTTAATTCTTTGATAGGGGATACCCCTACCCTGCTACCCGCTACCTTTTCTGGTATAGGATTCTGACATTCCACGTTCCCATCCTGACTTTTGTCTTGAGCTCGATAGCATAGATTTCCATGCTAGCATATTCTATTCGACTGTTGCCACCATACTACCTTTACTCGCTCTGTCATTGGACTTTTCCCCATTTCGAATATTTGGAGGTTTGCCTGGTATTGGAGGACTCACCATCAATCTTTGACCTATGTCGTTGGCTACGATGTTGGGTTTTTTGGGGAAGTATAATGTGGTAGTTTTCCCCTTGTTTTCTACATCCGCATGGCTTTGGATCAAGTCATCAGCCGTTAGCATCGTTTCAAATTGCTAGACTGAGTTGGTATCACTTGGCCAACAGCCAGGAGCACCCACTTGTCCCGGTGGATACTCACGTTACTTAAAATTGCAAGTCCTTTACAGAACGTTACAATCGACCTCAGGTTAATTTTCTCGACAGGTGTATGTTCAGGAGTTTGTCATTGCTTTCTGAACGACAAGTCAATGTTCAAATCCAACCGACTGGTGTACGGAATAAATCCATTATCGCGTCAACAAAACACGGGAAGTTTAAGACGTGACTACTCTAAGGATTTCGTAATTCCGCATACCCGCCTTCGAAACACAGCTGCGGGCGATTTGGCAGCAGACCGCCTTGTGTTGGTTTTTATGAAATGGTATGGGTGCCGGTCGTTCAGAAAGTGATGGCAAACTACTAAACGTAAACTTGCCCAGGAATCACGAACAGCCAAAAAAATGCTGGGGTTACCTGCTACGTCCTGTAAAGGATATGCAACTAATTTTTTTTAAATTCTACGCTAATATTGGTGTCTAGGATGATAGTTGGCCAAACGTCGAAGTACACGTGTTCCTGTAGCGAAGCGCTGTCGTCAGTTGGAGGTGACAGGTTCGAATCCTGGTCGGTAACTATAGCTTTTAATTGTTTATGTTGCCTAGTGTTTCCTCAAGCCTCTACTTCTTTCTTCTACTTCTATGAGAGCCAAACATTACATGTGTCTTTATTGGTGAAGTAACCTATTATTGGCACGCGATACTCATAATAGAGTAGATAGAAACAGAATATCATCATTAACCACTTGAACACCTTTCACAATTATGCCTTGATCTTTGCCGAGAATCACCAACAACCATGCAGACTTGCAGGAGCAAATGTCACTGTATGTACGCAATAAGCACATAGATCTATGTGTTCGGAAATCAGATATTACACTCACGTTAAACGAGCAGTACAATGTCAGTGTATCTTCTTTATAACTTTGTTAACAACAACTCTTAAGTGTTCGCATATTTTGATAACAATAAATATACACTGCAGACGTCATAAAAAATATTCTATAACGATGTCAACAATTAACTGAGTAGTCCAAATGTTAGCGAATAATGTCATGGGAAGTAAAAGTTACAGCTAAAATACTGAATTGAGTGCCGATATGTCTCAGAAAATGGAGCTAGCACTATATTAAAGTGTAATTGTTGTATTGTAATTCTTCCTCAGAGTGGGTCGTAACTGCAGCATCATCTGCAAAAAGCAGCTCTCTGATCAGTACCCTCCTAATTTTGGTCTTGGCCTTCAATCTCTGAGCATTGTAGAGGCCGCCATCTGAGCGTGAGTGAATGTATATACCACCATCCTGATCACGAAAGGCATATTTCAGTAGAAGTGAAAAATATATTCCAAAGAGGGTGGGAGCTAGTGCACAACCTTGCTTAACTCCACTCTTGATTTCAAACTCTTCAGAAGTTGCACCATCAAACTTGATTATACCATTCATGCCTGTGTGGAACGATTCCACAATGGACAGAAGAGTTGGTGGGCAGCCAATCTTTTTTTAGCGACTTGAACAAACCCTCACGACTGACCAAATCAAATGCCCTTGTGAGGTCGATGAAGGCAATAAACAGTGGTTGATTCTGTTCACGGCATTTTTCTTGCATTTGTCGCAATAAGAATATCATATCAATGGTAGACCGGTTCTGTCGAAAGCCACACTGTGATTCGGGGTAGACTTGATCTCCTAGGACTTGAAGTCTGCGCAGAACAATTCTGGCAAATACTTTTCCAACAATACACAGAAGTTAGATACCCCTATAGTTGTTGCAGTTGCTTCGATCGCCCTTGTTCTTGTACAATGTTATGATGCTTGAATCTTTGAAATCCTGTGGAACTTGTCCTTCTCGCCAGCATAGCTCTATTAGCTGGTGGATCTGTAGAGTGAGTGTGTCTTGCCCACTCCTGATAACCTCCATTGGAATCCCATCCTTACCTGGAGCCTTGACAGATACAAGTTCATTTATAGCACACTGAACTTCTGTTATGGTGGGAAGTGTGTCCAGGTAGTCAAGAGTTGGTAGTGCCTCTATGGCGCTGAGGGCATCATCCGCTAGTCTGGTCTCACTTGAGTAAAGCTCCAAATAGTGCTCTACCCATCTGTCCATCTGCTGTTTCTTATCAATTATGATTTCTCCAGTCAAGGTTTTCAATGGTGCACTTCTTTTAATCATTGGGCCACAGGCTTTCTTTATTCCTTCATACATACTTCTGATGTTTCCCTTATCACTTGCGATTTGAATGGACTCATATAACTTGATCCAATAGTCATTTGCACACTGCCTGGCAGCCTCTTGCACATCCTTCCTAGCTTACTTTAGCTCATTCAGAGTGTTACGCGTTGGTCTTTCCTTGTTTCTTAAGAGAGCTATCTTCTTCTTATCAATCAAGGGCTGCAGAGTCTGGCTGTTTGCCGCAGACCAGTCCTGCCTCTTATGACCCACAGTGCTATAAACCCCTGCGGCAGTTTTATAAAGAGTTTCCTTAAGATGACCTCACTTTTCACTTACTGTACAATTTTCTGGTGTATTAGTGAAAGCGTCTTCAAGTTGCTGTTGAAACTGAAAGCACTTTTCAGGATCGTGAGTGTTAATAATATTAATCCTGGGGCTAGATTTGTATTTAGCTGTGTAGATTCTCTTTGGTCTCAGTCTAACCCTTGCAACAACCAAAGAATGATCCGTATCACAGTTAGCACTGTGGTAACTTCGAGTCAATGATGTATGGTTCAGATGTTGTCTCCGTGTGATGATGAAGTCCAGCTGGTGCCATTGGCCGGATCTTGGATGTTTCCTTGTGTCATTATGCAGCTCTTTTGTTTAAAAAAAGGAGTTTGTAATGCATAGGTCATTTCTGGTGCATTGCTCCAGCAGCCTTTGTCCATTTTCATTCATGCGACCGATGTTGTATTTTCCAAGGCACACTGGCCATGAACTCGAGTCCTTGTCCACACGAGCATTGAAATCATCGAGCATATAAATGTAGTCGGATTTTGGAACTGTCTTGATCACGGAGCATAACTCCTCATAGAACGAATCCTTCACATCATCAGAGGAATCGAATGTCGGTGCAAATGCAGTAATAATGGTGGCAAAACCACACGAGGTTGCCAAGCGCAGGGATAACAGTCTTTCATTACCTCCTGCTGGAATTTCAATCATTCCCAGTAGCGAATTTTTCACTGCAAAGCCCACTTCGTGTTGCCTTTTTTCTGCCTGCCCTCTACCCTTCCAAAAATAAAGGTGTAATTGTGTTCCTTGAGCGACCCTTCCTCAGCGAGGCGAGTCTCCTGCAGGCCAGCAATGTCAATGTTAAGAAGTCAATCACAGCCGCTTTTCTCATATCGTCAATATTGGTCAAGTCAGTAGAAAATCCTGGACACATGGTTCTCACGTTCCAGATTGCATGCCGTAGCTTGAGGTTTCTATTGTTCTTTTTATTAGTACCTGGTGCATTAGTTTTACAGCTTGCGATTCAGATTTTGTTTTAGCCCCAAGCACCCATTGAAGCAGGCAGGCTGTGGCGTATCAGCACCCAATTGGCTGGGGCTGCCCAGCTCGAAGCGGGCGGTAGCTGATGAGTGACACCTGTAGGTGTCTCCCACCGTCAGAGGCAACGCGTGGCGCCCCATGTCTGCGCTAATTGACAGGGACTTATAACCCGTAACAGTTGCCTCTCGCTTTGATTCCGAGACCGGTTAAGACCAGGGATGGAGTTATTGCCTCTCCATATCACAAAGCCTGGGCTAAAATATAGAGATCATGTGTTGCCCATGCAGCATGACCCCTCTCTCGACCTGTCTAGTTCACTCGAGAGGAAAGTTAACACCTATACATCTGGAACAAGACAAGCTGCAGAAGCTGCCGGATCAGCAAAGCAATGCTCTAACTGTCCGCCTGTCGGAGCTTCGATCCTAGACCAGCTGCCAAGCAAGGCTTAGGGCCTGGTCTGCCCTGCCAAGACATCTTGTCTTTAGGTTGCATTTCCTCGCACCCGGGTAAGGCTTGTACCCTCCCAATTGCGCTCTTCCGCCTGAAGCCGTTGGCACACTGTGGGGTGTCGGGTTTGGTAAGCGCCGCCCAACGTTCGGCGCTAACTGAAAGCAGGTAGTACCGTCTACTGTCATACGGTAGCTCAGTCATATCTGACTAAGACCTAACACGATTGGAAATCGCAGAAGTAGGTCCTTTATCCACACCATAAGGAAAAAAGTAACATAGTATGAGAAATGGATTCGCACGCACTGATGGGCACGCAAAGAAGCAGCGGAAAGAAGCAACAATTAAAGGACACACTAAAAATGTATACATTCTAAACTATAGTGACCACATAACGATTAGAAGATGGCGTATTCAAATGTCGACAGCGCCTATCTGAAAGAACAAGTGTACTTTAATGTACGGCCATCAAGCACAACAAGATGTAAATCAAGTAACTTGCAAGTCACAAAACTATTTACAGAAAGTGTGCTATTAATATACTCACAGCGGAATTTTTACCGGTGCTACGGTCTACAGACACTCTGGCGAGACCATCTTTGTGTGAAGGCACGGGCTGGGAGAACTTACGGTTATATCCGTTCCAAACGAAGAAGTTGAGAACTTGAGCGAAACAAACAGGCTGAACTCCTTTTGTTCCTACCAGCTGCGTTGTTAGAACTCCTCTTTCGCAAAATTGTGTTACGTTAACCAACTTAATCATAGGTATTATTTTAAATTTTAACTCCTCTTTCTCAACGTGTTGTTCTATTAAGTTACTAAATCATGATTGTTTTAACTCCTCTTTCTATATTAGAGTTCAACGTGGCTGAATGGATAAGAGCGTTCGCTCTCAAACTTCCTGTGTCGTAGTGGGATCGATCCCTACACCGGTCAGTCAGTTGGAATGAAAACGTTGAATTCTTACTCAGAAAGCAATGGCAAACAACTGAACGTAAAATTGCCTAGTAAATCAACCAAGGGTTGGGTTGATCGCAAGGTCCTGAAACATTTTGTTTTCTCAACTAGTTGTTGTATTAACCAACCAAACCATAACGATTATTCTAACCCCTCTATCTCAACCATGTATTACATTACCACCTCAGTCACAGTGGTTACTTTAGCTTCTCTGTCTTAGCTAGATGTTAGATTGATTCAATCATAGTGATTATTTTAACGCATCTTCCTGACTAGATGTCAGGTCATCTCACTCTTAGTGATTAATTTACATCCTCTTTCTCATTAGATGTCAGATTAACTCAATGCAATGATTATTTGAACTCCCTTTTCTCCTGTGAAACGTTAGATTGTACGTGATGGTGAAAATGACCATGTTTTCTCATGCATCCTTTGTAGACGAACATTTACCGCGCGAATCGGTCTGATCAGTCACAATCACCACTGCCATCGGTTGTAGTTAATATGCATTGTGATAAACACAACGTAACAGACTATCATCTGTCAGGACGGCAAGGTGCCATACAGTACAGAGAGTATTATCTTCGCAGGGCTAGCCGTTACTACGTTAACTCATACAGGTCCCTCTTTACATTTGGTTAGAACATATCGACAAGGACATCCCTGAAACCTGTGGAGGACATATAACGAAACTAGGCCAAATTCCAGCCAGTCGCCATCGGCTGAGCTGAATCATGGTAACATCATAATATCCAACCCACCTTCCCCTCGCAGATGTGAAGTTCTAGTAACAGTCTTGAACAACCCGCTGGTTTCTGGGATTGGAGAGGTGAAGGTGAGCACTGCAGCGCAGGCCCCGTAGAGATTATGATTTCATTCCGGGTCGGGAGAAAACCGTCCACACCAAGGTCACTCCAGTAGATGCAAGCCCTTTGCGAATCTCTGACAACTTCAGTGTATCGGGATTAAAAGTTACAACTCATAGCCTTCTAGCGGATTCACAACTAACCAACTGATCAACCAACCAACCAACCAACCAACCAACCAACCAACCAACCAGCCAGCCAACCAACTTACCAACCAACCAACAAACCTAGCAACCTACCAACGAACCAGCCAACAAACCTAGCAGCCAGCCAACCAATCAACCTGCAACCAACCAACAAACAAACAAACCTAGCAACCAACCTGCAACCAATCAATTAACCAGAAAACCAACCAACTAACCAACCAACCAACCAAAAAATCAACCAACTAACCAATCAACCAACCAACCAACCAACCAATCAACTAACCATCAAACAAACCAACCAACCTACCAACCAACCAACCAACCAATCAATTAACCAGCAAACCAACCAACCAACCAACCAACCAACCAATCAACCAGAAAACCAACCAACCAACCAACCAACCAACCAATCAACCACCATGCAACCAACCAACAAACAAACCTAGCAACCAACCTTCAACCAATCAATTAACCATCCACCCAACCAACCATCCACCCAACCAACCAATCAACCAACAAACCGACCGACCAACCAACCAAACAACCAATCAACCAGCCAACCTACCTACCTACCAACCAACAAACCTAGCAACCTACCAACCAACCAGTCAACAAACCTAGCAACCAGCCAACGAACCAACCTGCAACCAACCAACCAACCAACAAACAAACAAACCTAGCAACCAACCTGCATCCAATCACTTAACCAGCAAACCAACCAACCAACCAACCTACCTACCAACCAACCAACCTGCAACCAACCAACAGACAAACCTAGCAACCAACCTGCAACAAATAAATTAACTAGCAAACCAACCAACCAACCAACCAATCAATCAACGAATAAACCAACCACATAACCAACCCTTAGAGAATGTTAAGTTTTCTCCCAGATTTGGTGAACGATTTGTATGTTTCTTTGAATTGTTCCACCCTTTTAAAGTTACAATTAATGTATAAGCTTATGTCTATAATTATATTAGCGCTACAGATGACCATATAGATACTATATACAACTATATGAATATTACATTTGACTATACGAATTCCTTGGACTGCCTGGGTAACTGACGACGATTGCCCGAAAGAGGCTAATGAAACTTGAATATTTTATACAACGATAAGAAAGAAACAAACAGCTTTCTTTGGTCATGTGATGAGAAGAGAACATCGTGACGACTGGAAAGATCGAGGGGAAGAGAGGCAGAGGCCGACCAAGAGAAACGACTCTGGATGGATTGAGGCGGTGGCATGGAGGAATATCAGCAGCAGAGTTAATCCAGATATGTGGAGAGACATGAATGCCTACGCCAGCTGGCAATGCACTTGATGATGATGATGATACGTGTGTTACATATTAATATACATGAGTTACATATGACAATATGAATGCTACATATGAATATATAGATGTTAAATATGAATATCTGGATAGTTTTAGTTTAGTTTAGTCGACGGATCAACATCACGGCACACGGGTGTAACCCATACGTGCTCCGTTCTACTCCTTACTCAAGCCTGAGTCCGGAGAATCTCAGGTCAGTGCACGAACTCCGTAGCACCGGCGAGGATCATGAAAATACTTTGTGTAGATTTTTAACTCGAAAGTTTGCTCGGGCAGCGCCGTTAGGCTACACTTTTTCGATTTCCAATTGCTAAGGGATTTTTTACGTGCGCAGCAATACAAACGGGCGTCCGATCTCACTACCCAGAGACTAGGGGACATTTTATTACTAGAGGTCCACGTGGAAAAATCCCGGCCCTCACCGGGGCATGAACTCGGGACCTCCAGCACTCGAGGCGGACACCATACCCCGAGACCATTCAGCACCCCCCCCCCCCCCCAAAAAAAAAAAAATCTGGCACTAAAATATGACTATATGGATGCAAAATATAAATATACGAATGGTAAATATGACTATATGGCTGTTAAATACGACTATCTGGATGTTAAATATGACCATATGGATGTTACATATTGTCAGGGTCTTAAACCTGGCTCGTTAACCTAACACATGTGAGACAGTACAAATACAACGTGATTTGACTTGAGACTCAACGACACGAAGTTTCGATGGATTTATTTACAGATCACGATCTAGAGATGATCATCACAATACATAAGTTATAACAATACACTTACAAGCAACCCACAGCTTACAATCAGTCTCACAAGATGTACAAGCACTCGACTTTTGGGCCACAGAACTACACAAGCCTTTCTCCCATCATACGTCCAGTCGAGTCCGAGTCCCAGAGCTGTCTGGCTATTTCTCGCAACGCGCCTGCCCACCTGAAGTGGCTTCACGAGGCCTGCGTGCGTCCTGCTTTGTCCTTGCCTGACCGCTGGCTGTCTCGTCAGC
This sequence comes from Cepaea hortensis, assembly GCA_963921405.1. Lineage (NCBI taxonomy): Eukaryota > Metazoa > Mollusca > Gastropoda > Stylommatophora > Helicidae > Cepaea > Cepaea hortensis. Next base: position 53,583,839 of record OY992883.1, on the reverse strand, counting down.
CGGCAACCTCGCAGGCAGGTAACTAATACTCGCCTGGCGGGCGTAACGATGTTACAGCATCCCCGCTAGGGACTATTCGCCTGGCGGGCGTAACGATGTCCCTGCATCTCTGCTGGCAATACTTTAGACTCTGACACATATTACTATTTGGATGTTAAATTTGACTACTTGGATGTTAAATATGACTATATGTATGCTTCAGTTAATATCTCATCTCATCATGTTCCTCTTGTACCTTGCGGTGTCGAGGTGAAGTATAAACAGCGGGAGAGTGCCCGCTTATTGACTTCATGTATCGATATTCCCATGGACTCTGTTATTCCATGCGTCCATCGTTTACGTGGTCGGCCTCTTCTTCTGTTTCCCTCTGCTTGTTGTGGTATACTGTTAGTTGGTAACCTACTTGCATGGCCAAACCATTTGACTTGCTGCCTTCTAATATAAACTAGTGCAGCTTTAACCCCCACTTTAGTCCTGATTTCTTCATTTCTGATCTTATCTCTTCTTGATACATTGATTATTCTCGAGGTATGGTGTCCGCCTCGAGTGCTGGGAGTCCCGGGTTCAAGTCCGGTGAGCACCGGGATTTTTTGACGTGGACTTCTAGTAACAAAATTTTCACTGGTCTCTGGGTAATGAGATCGGACGACGGTGTGTATTATTGCGCACGTAAAAATCCCTAGGTAGTTGGAAATCGAAAAAGGATAGCCTAACGGGGCTGCCCGGGCAAAATTTAGAGTTAAAAATCTACCCAAAGTATTTCTGGGTCCGCGTCGGAGTTCGTGCGCTGAGCTGAGATTCTCTGGACTCAGGTTTGAGTTAGGAGTAGAACGGAGCACTTAGGGGTTACACCCGTGTGTCGTGATGTTGATCCGTCGATTAAACTAAACTAAACTAAACTACACTAAAGTAAATTAAACTAAACTAAACTAAACTAAACGGGAATCTCATTTCTGTTGTTGTGATTTTTCTTTTCTCTTTTTCTGTCATTGTCCAGGTTTGGCATTGGTAACATAGAGTTGGTAGGAAGATAGTGTTGTAAAGTGCTTTCTTAGTAGTTATTGATACATGTTTATTCTGTAGTATTGGTGTCATTTGTCCAATGAGTGGGGTTGCCTTATTGCATCTATTTTCCTTTTCGTCTTCTGATTCGCCATTTGATGATATTATACTTCCTAGGTACTTTAAACTCTTTACTTGTTTCAAGGGATGTTCATTTAGGTGAATCTTTGTTGCTTTGTCTTCATTAGTTATAGTCAGTACTTCTGTTTTATTTGTGCTAATTTTCATGTTATGTTCCCTACACATTTCGTTTAGTCTATTCATGTGGTCTTGTAATTCAGCTTCTGAGTTTGCTATTAGTGCTTGGTCGTCCGCAAACAAGAGTTCTCTAATGGTTAGATTTGTAGATGGTTCTTCTTCTGTGTTCTCGTTATGCGGTGTTCTTGCCTCCTCTGTTTGACTGGTTTCTTTATGTATGTTGTCTATATATGTTATGAACAAGAGAGGGGACAGGACACAACTTTGTCGTACTCTGGATCTTATGGTGAAGGGTTCTGAGTGTCCTCCAGTTGCTCTCACTATGCATTCACTGTTGTTGTATAAACTTCTACTTAGGTTTGCTAGATGTGTACTCACTCCATATTGTTTAAAGATTTCCCACAGCTTGTTTATATCTACTCTATCAAATGCCTTTTCTTAGTCGAGAAAGGCTAAGTAGAGTGTTTCATTGAATTCGATTGATTTTTCAAGTTGTCAAGAGCAAAAATATCATCAGTGCATCCTTTGTTTTTCCTAAATCCAAGTTGTGTTTCGCTTAGCTGGGGTTCTAATGTAGTTCGTTATCTTTTCTCAAGAACTTTGCAAACTAATTTCCAAGTATGACTGAACAGTGAAATGCCTCCGTATTGTGTGCAGTCTCTTTCGCAGCCTTTGTTTTTCCAGATTGGGATAATTATGTCTTTCCCAGTCTCGTGGTTTTTGTTGTTCTACCAACACATGGTTTAAAAGTCTAGACAGGCATGCTGTTCCTATTCTCTTGCTGCTTTAATTGGTTCACTTGGTATTTGATATTGTCCCGGTGATTTGTTCAATGGGGCTAATCTGACGGCTTCTATGATTTCTTCTTTCAGTACGTCTGGTTCTAGTTCTTCCGTGGCATCTGTGTCTGTTTCTTGAATTCCTGTGACATCTGATGGGATGTTGAGAAATTGTTCGAAGTACTGTTTCCATCTTATTAGGATTTCTTTTTGTTCACTTATTGGTTCTCCATTTTCGCTGTTAATTATTTCAGTTGGATCAAAGGGTTCTCCTCTAATTCTCATTGGCCTTGTCTTTTTGTAGAAGTTTCTAGTTGCCTCCTTGTAATTTTTATTTAGGGTTTCTCCATAACTCTCCCAGTCATTTTGGTTTGCTGTCTTTACTATTCTATTCACATGTCTTCTCGCTATTCTATATTCTATGTAATCGCATTCCTGTTTGTTCTTCGACCACTTTTTATATTTTTCCTTGTTTGTCTTTTACAGCTTTCTTTACTTCTGCGTTCTACCAACTTGTTATTTTCTTTATCCGTGTTTTGCGTTTTTTTCGTGATTCACTTTTGCAGTATTTAAAATGCGTAATTTGAACATCTCTCATTATTCTTCCACTGTCTTTATTTCCGTATCTAATTTTACAAAGAATTCAGTTGGTTCTTTCTCATAATTTTCACCCACTGCTTCGTATTTGAGGTATTCTAAGTTTACTGATTCGCATGGCATGTATTTTCCTGGTCGTTGCTTTCTTCTACTGATGGTTCTTATTGTGGCACTGACTGCTTTGTGGTATGTGTTTATACTTAAGTTGGGCACTGCCCTTGCATCTAATTTATTTCTCTTTATGTTATTTCTTGTTAATATAAAATCAGTTTGACTTTTAGAATCTAGATCGTTCCATTTACACCAGGTGTATATATGTGAGACTTTTGTTTATAGAATGTGTTTGTTATATAGAGGTTGTGTTGGCTGCATAGCTCTATCAGTCTACTTCCGGTATCATTTCTTTCATTATGTTGGTCTCCAAATGCTCCAAGATGTTTTTCTATGCCCGCTATGCTGTGTAGTTAAATACTACTATAGGGATGTTAAACTGCATTGGCACCTTTCCGTCCCGACAGACGATAGTTTGGTACATTGTGCTTTAAAAAGGCTTAGTAACTATAATCCATGGCAGTGGCGAGTGTGGCTGATAAGGGCCAATGCGTGCTGTAAATGTTCGTTCACAGTGGATGCATGTGAAAACATGATCATTTCCACCATTATGCACCATCTTACGTCTCTCACGCCATGTGTGTGCTTTATCTGCAATCATTTTCTCTTTTGTCTTTATTCCATTTCTGATAGTTGCCCTCTATGTAACACGTTCAGCGGCGACGTGCTCCCAATGTGCATTATCAATGCCTGTATCAATCATGCCCCGCTTACACACATCTTTGTATCGTAGTAGAGGCCCACCCTGAGATCTCCTACCCATCTGTAATTCACCAAAAAAGATGTCCTTTGGTATTCTACCATTACCCATCCTCCTAATGTGTCCTATTCATCTAAGTCTACGAAGACTGAACATGAAACACAATTGCCTCTCCATAGCACAAAACCTGGGCTGAAATATAGAGACAATGTGTTGCCCATGCAGCATAATTCCTTTCTCGGCCTGCCTAGTGTCAGCAACTCAGCTTTGACAGGCACACATGGATTCGTCTTTTGTACCACACGAATGATAACTCGCACGTCGTACAAAAGGATATAAATTTATTCAGGACTAGTTACATGATAGCTCTGAGAGCTGACAATCACATGGATCATATACATTATTACAATAGTACGTTATAACACTATTTATGGTCCTAACTACGGTATTAGTCTAAGCCTAAGTCTACTGTCCTCTAAACCACACAGTATTCAAAGCGAATACTCCGATCCGTCCTCTACGCTGTCATGTCCTCGTCTGCTCGACTTTCGTGGCGTGTCCAGCCACGAGCAGGTGACCCTTCGTGCGTCAGCAGGTTTGCGTGCAGGTATTCAAGCACGCCTTTAGTAACTTGTCAATAGCTTGCTCCTCTTAGAGTTACCACTATTAAGGGATACTCCTCGTGGTAATGGTTTCCCCACTCTAACCTGGGTAACTCCTGATCATTTCCTGACGTGTCCTCTTTTAGGACACGTGTGTGTCCAGTGGGAGAACTGTTCAAGTTCTCCCTGCGGCATCTGTCCCTTCTATTCCCCCTTTCCTAGATAGGGATGTTCTCTCTATCCTATCTTAAACCTCTTCCTTAGTTTTACTCTTCTCTTCTCTATCTGCCTACATGCAGATCTTTGACAGGCTCTCCCTCCGTCTGTGTTGCGTTACAAGCTTTAGCTTATGGGTGTAACACAATTGGTTATCTAAAACAAAAATTAGGCCTGTCTAATTTTGTCAAAGGTTGCATGAGCTTGCTAACTATGTTCTGGGTATAGCACAAGATCTCTACTCTCCCATGTCACACTGTTGTATCAATTCACTTGGCTATTGATTATCACACCACACTAGTACAGTTGGCTAGAGCCCTTGCTCATTCTAACATTATACTTGTTGGGAGTTGTGTGAACCGGAGCCGTTGCCTTCAAAGACCTACCCCTCAAATCGCAAATTTACTAACGACCCAAACAAATTGTCCCTATTATGGGTACAATACATGAATAATATTCATGCTCCCATATAATATATACTCCAACTTGTATACATGCTTTGTGTGCTAATGTTCACCTATCTAGCTTCCGCTCGTGAAGAAATATTTCAGTGTTAAACTAGGGTTTCGAAAGTTTGTAGTGTCCCCTGTTGAAAGTTATTATGCCCCTTTGCACGTAATGATGTATGCATCTTTATTTGTTAGTTTTCCTGTTTGGTTGCGTGTTTGTATTTAACTAATGTGTGGTTAAATTACCAACATGTGTGTATGTCTATAATTTACATGTATGTTATCTTTCAAGCGCCGTAAAACGGTTTATTGTAGTCACAAACGAGTATGTAAGGCTGATTTATGACTACTCGCCCGGTTTAAGAAGCTTAAAATATGTTTCCTATTACTATAATGAAAGTATGGCAACTACACGGATAAAAAACGAACAACACACTGTGTTACATAGATTGACACGGACGAATTACAAAAACTCATGTCGTGCGGCAAACAATCCGCACAATGCCCCTTTCCTCTATTTCATTCCATTCTCTCATTCCCTTTCACACTTCTTTCATCCACGCTTTCATTCCACACTGGTTTAAAAAGGCGTTATGTCATTAAAATACTGTTATAGAAAAGGAATGACAAAATATATTTACAATAAATGGTTGGCTCAATTTAGAACAGTTTTAGAGCCAAATGACTGGGCCGTATTTCTGCACCGGTCATTTCTATACAAAAATTTACATGATTGTAAGGATCGTTTACTACCAATCCTGAGGGTAATGATTACTATAATTAATCTAATCTAAGTTGGTGTGCTGAGCTACGCTAACTAAGGGAAATAATCTACCTAAATGAACAAAATGGAGTGAAATGTGTTAGTTACCTTAATGTGTGTTTCTAAATGTGATGTTATAAATTCTAAATGAAGGTATACGTTTTAATAACTATATAAAAATGTGTTTAAATGATGATGTATTAATGCTGTGTTTACTAAGTTTAAGAATACGATCTAATGAATTGATATGTATGATTTTCTAAATTAGTGTAGATGGAGTTTAACTATTAAATGTTCCTATTTTCTTATTACGCTATTCTAAGGATGGTTTTGACCATTGTATTACAACTACAAAAGTTATTATATTAAATGCAACTGTCATAAAAACATGTTATGATACATATCACATACATTTCTAACTATACATTAATTACATTAACTACTTCCAGGTGTGTTGTTGGAGTCGCGTTCTCTGTTGAATCTCGTTGAAATAGAGTAATATAGACAACGTCTCATATACACGCGCTCGTCCTGGGTAAAGTTAGAATACAGTCCTACTCACTGGTTACATATGATGATGGCGTAGACATCTTCTAACGTGTCTGTCCTTTCTTACTCCTAATGACACAGTTCGTGCTAGTTAATTTAAGGCGATTCACCATTCTATGAGCACAAAAGTGTTTATTCATACACATTCTGGACACAGATTACTTAAAGTGTCGATGAATGAAGTGCTGTAGAATCGCTCCTCTCAGGTACATCGTGTATCTCTATCTGAGAAGGTCGGCTAAGTGTGTCTGCAAGTAAGTTCATCTTTCCATTTATATGTTTAATAGTGAACGAGTAGTTCTGAAGAATCACAGACCACCTATATATTCTGTTATTCTTCTGGACTCCAGATTCCATAACTGTCAGAGAAGAATTATCAGTTTCGATGACAAAATGGGTGCCCGCTAAGAATCGGTGAAGCTTTCGGACACAATATATGATACTTAAGGCTTCTAATTCAGAGATTCCATACCTCGACTCAGCAGGTGTAATCTTACGCCTTACATAAATGATTGGGTGGAAGGTTTCATCATAGAACTGGCCTAGTACCCCAGCGATGGATATAGCACTTGCGTCTGAACGGAGAAAATACGTAAGGCTTGGGTTAGGTAAGCGCAATATTGGTATAACGCCTATAAATCTGGAACAAGACAAGCTGCAGAAGCTGCCGGATCAGCAAAGCAATGCTCTAACTGTCCGCCTGTCGGAGCTTCGATCCTAGACCAGCTCCTAAGCAAGGCTTAGGGCATGGTCTGCCCTGCCATGACATTTTGTCTTTAGGTTGCATTTACTCGCACCAGGATAAGGGTTGTACCCTCCCAATTGCGGTCTTCCGCCCGAAGCCGTTGGGTGTTAAATATGGACACTTCATATGAATATATAGATGCTACATATGAATATATGGATGTTACATATAGCTATGTAAGAGCTATTATAAAATTATAGTTTCGCTTGAAGAGGATCACCTTAAATGCACAGAATGAATCCACAAGTGATCCAATCATACCATATCAATGCGCGAACACCGTAGCAATGGCAAGATTCAAGTGTATGAATACCAGAATTTAAATAAAAATAGCTGCATGTCCTTCACAGGATGCTTGCTTGTGTTCGTTGGCTTGAGCTAAAACGTGAAGTCCTGTATGTCGGATGAAGGCATCCTGTTGTCCAACATCGGTGTGATGTCATACAGGACTTGAGGTTTGCGTGAGTATCCGTTGTCCCATGTCTGGCTTATTGGTGTGCAGACTGGTGGTTCCTCGCCGTACAGGCAGACACTCTCCGACTTCGGAGGAATCGGCGATCCTACTGACCTTAGCCAGGACCCCGAAGGGACCTGTTGCCCAGGACGCTCGACGAGGACGCGTCAATAGGTCTTGGCCAGTATATAACCCGGCCCTGGTGCCTTGGAAACACCTTTGCGTCCCCTTCACATGATGTAATTTTACCTGTTCCTGATTCCTGGGCATGTTTTATGTTCAGTAATTTTCCATTGCTTTCTGAACGACCGGCATCTATACCTTTTTCGAAAAAACCAGCACCGCTGTGTTTCGAACACGGGTATACGAGATTATGAATCGCGTCCGCAAGCTTTTCGTCACGGAGACCGATATACCAGAATTAGACAATTTATATTTGATATATTCTTTTTTTTTTGGTGGGTGTTCCAAAATTCAAACCAGCGGGAATTGTTAACTTGCGCAGGATCGTTTCCTTGATTTTTGCCCTTACCAGAGAAGGTTAGACATCGGATCCGCTACCATATATTCAGCGGGAGTTGTATCATTCTGTTTTTATTTTGTAAAAAATGCATAGCGCCCACATCGTAAATCTTGCCTGTCTGCTCGAGTTGATGACAGATGTATAACATTAAAAATTATAATAAGATAAAAAGATAAAAAACATATTTGATAAAAGCTGTCGACCACGAATACTGACTTCTCCTAAATAACTCTTGGAAATATTTGCACACATATCTGGCTTGCCATCATTTGAATGTTAAATTTACATTTCTCTGGCATAAATATCAAATAAGTCTTCCTAGGATTGACACGGAGTACACAATCAACCTGGTATATTTCTAGCTTGCGACACACCTGTATTGATTTTTGTACATTTACTAATACGATTTAAATGTTCACAGCAACACCCAAATAACACACAGATAGTGATAACACTGCTTTAAGAATCTTAAAAATTATCTACCCTGTGATGAATTACATGGCCTGTTGTACAAAGAAAAAAAACCAGTCCTTTTTGTTTTAACGCCACTTAGTCCCACTATGTGCCTTTCGGCCCATTGTGGTCCACCAAGTCCCAACTGCCAGTGGTACAGTGTTATTGGACAGAGATTTTAGAGATTCGAATGTGCAGTTTGGATGAAGATTAGTAATCAACTTGACAAATATATCTCGAATCGTCTCCCCTGGAACATGAAGACTCGGTTATATAGTCTGTCCGGAAATTTATGCCGTCATTCAAGATCAATTATTTTGAAAACTATCTGTTGCATCGTTATGAAATTTTTCCAGCCGTCTTATATTTACCCCCACCCAAGGAATATGTCTTTGATATGTCCAAAAACAACTTAAATCATTAAAAGCGGCATCATTCCTTTGATGTTTTGCTTAACAACTAGTGATTTCTTGTTAAAAAAGTTATGTTTACGGTAATGAGGACCTGCAAATTCAGATGACAAACAAAGGCGTATCTGGATTCGTATGGGAGTGGGTGCAATCAAAGAAGTAGCTTACAGTCGACAGAATCGGCTGCATTGCACCGGGTTTTTATCCCATATGGCTCAGTTTCTTTCCGCAGCGCGGAAAGCGTCGCACAAAGCACGAACTCCGTAGCTCCAGCGACGACCCTCGGCAGTCTCCGAATAAAATGAATGACGCGGCCCGGACAGACAGAAAGGTAGGTAGGTAGGTAGGTAGGTAGGTAGGCAGAAAGATAGGTGGGTGGATGGATGGCTGGCTGGCTGGCTGAGTGGGTGGATCGGTCGGTCGGTGGGTCGGTGGGTGGGTGGGTCGGCAGGCAGGCAGACAGACAGATAGATTAGATAGATAGATAGATAGATAGATAGATAGATAGATAGATAGATAGATAGATAGATAGATAGATAGATAGATAGATAGATAGATAGATATCGGTAGGTCGGTCGGTTAGTGGGTGGGTGGGTAGGCAGGCAGGCAGACAGACAGACAGACAGATAGATTAGATAGATAGGACAGACAGATAGATTAGATAGATTGATATCGGTAGGTCGGTCGGTCTGTCGGTGGGTGGGTGGTCGGGCCGGCAGGCAGATAGATAGATAGATAGATAGATAGATAGATAGATAGATAGATAGATAGATAGATAGATAGATAGATAGATAGATAGATAGATAGATAGATAGATAGATAGATAGATAGATAGATAGATAGATAGATAGATAGATAGATAGATAGATAGATAGATAGATAGATAGATAGATAGATAGATAGATAGATAGATAGATAGATAGATAGATAGATAGATAGATAGATAGATAGATAGATAGATAGATAGATAGATAGATAGATAGATAGATAGATAGATAGATAGATAGATAGATAGATAGATAGATAGATAGATAGATAGATAGATAGATAGATAGATAGATAGATAGATAGATAGATAGATAGATAGATAGATAGATAGATAGATATCGGTAAGTCGGTGGGTCGGTGGGTCGGTCGGTCGGTCGGTCGGTGGATGGGTCAGCCGACCGGCAGACATTCAGACATTCAGACAGACAGACAGACAGACAGACAGACAGACAGATAGATAGATTGATTGATTGATTGATTGATTTCCACCAGAAACCGGGCCTTGTCAGCTAGTTTATTTATATAATCACGTTTCATGAAAGAACCCACATTTGGAGACGCCTCTGAATCTTCGCGCTGTTTGTTTGAAAACGAAAGTCACGTGAAAATTTTGAATAATTTGGGTCGAATCTTGGGGAAGCTGTAAAACTGTTAAAATCATGGACGTAATCTTTAAGTCATAATTAATATACCGTATATAAGCTAACTTTAAAATCTGCTGTAAAATCTCCAGAACAAAAATTTTTTTGTTGGGTGGACATAATGATAACGTTATATACTAAATCTCATCATTTTATCTCAGCCCGTTACTGAGATATTGAATTTTATATTGAGGCAACCAAAAAAAAACACACTAACATCCGCTTTATGCAAATGTTTGAAAACTCGCATCCTCCCAGTTCGCGCTTTACAAATGGATATTTGCAGGATGAGATGCTTCTTTATTGATAAGAAATATATTCACTACGATATGTGTGTGTCCATAAGATAAAAGCAATGACAATAGTTAGGACCCTCAAGCACTACTGTTCAAACTGGAAGAATAAAACATAGAACAGAATATAATATCTCAACCGTGGAAGTCGGAAAATGTTGGCCCATGTGACACGGGACTAGAAGGCTGACATCCTCGTAATACAATGAATTCTGTGTACCACGCATAACCAACGTTGAGTAACACATTTACCTATCTGGAGATGCACGTATATGTTTCGGGAAAGAAAGAGGAGGAAAGGGGGGGGGGGAGGGTCTCTCTTGATAAAGAAAGATTCTTTAGCAATTCTTGGATCACAATCAGTGACCGACTTCTCACTATTACACTTGAGATAAAGAAAATGAATATTGCAACTACACTTGTTTATGCAGCAACAACTGCATCAGAAGAGGAAGTAATTAGGGAAGTTTACAATAGTTTACAAGGTTCCAAATGTTGATGTATGTAGCCGGGGCGCAGTGTTGGGGTAAGCGCCCAACATTGCTTAAATACCCTAATGGCTCGTGAATACATAACCTATGCAGCAAAAGTCCAACTCCTGGCCTTCACGTGGCGGAACTGTTTCTACTAACAGGAGAAGTGGCGAAGGCGAGTTTCTGGCGCCGGAAAATAACCAGTGTGCTCTAGATGTGTATACACATACATGCATGTGCAGACACGTGTGTGCGCGCGTACACATCTAAACTCGAGTGAGACCACAGTCTGCTCTAGCAAAGGGAAGGTGCTGAAGACGGAGGCAACCAGCCAGGAGGCGCACCACAGAAATCAGGATGCCACGCAATTACGCAAAATGGAATATGTCGACTACTGCTAAAAGTTATGGTGCTCGCCCTGCTTTGGACCCCCAGGCAGGTGCAGTGCCGGGCCCTATGTCTCGAAAGGGTCCAACCCCAACTACTGGAGGTCCTTCTCAGATGTCCTGTGGAGCCAGAGGACACGAAAATAGAACAGCTGGCCATACTAAACTAAGACTTAAAATAATGCACTGGAATGCGGAGGGAATCAGCAACCCAAAAAATAAATAAATAATAGAATTAGAAAACATACTGGACCAAGAAAAAGTAAGCATATGTTGCTTGCAAGAAACTCACCTCAACGAAAATATAGCCTTCAAAATCAGAGGCTACCATTGTTACCGATCTGACCGAAAGGACAGGCGAAAAGGTGGGATACTTACCCCTGTAAAAAATAACATCACTGCTTCCCAAATCGAAGTCTACATGGAAGGGGCTGAGTATCAGACACTTAAACTTAAGACAGGCTATACAGACCTACATCTGATCAATTACTACTGTCCAAGTGACCGCCCACAGGCACTGGACACACTACCATTAACAGAAAAAAATAAATGATTGTGTGCGGCGATTTCAACAGCCACTCGCAGAGTTGGGGCTATGATCACATGGACCAGAGAGGAGAGAGACTGGAAGACTGGCAGGATGAGAATAGATTCATCTTGGTTAACAAGCCGTCCGACCCACATACTTTCTGCTCGAGATCATGGCACACTACAACTATACCTGACCTGGCTTTTCATTCACCAGACCTGGAGTGGAACATTACACGAATTGTTGGGAAACAACTTGGTGGCAGTGACCATCGGCCAGTCTTTCTAACTGTAGAAAATGAGCTTGTAAGTGAAAGCAGCACCCTCTCGAGGTGGAACTACAAGAAAGCAGACTGGGCAATGTACAAGAATCGCACCAGCATACTGGTTAGAAACCTGAATACTGAGAAAGACATAAATAAAGTAGTTGAAGAGTGTGGGAAATGCATACTACAGGCAGCGAGAGAAACAATACCAAGAGGAGCCCGTAAACAATATAAACCCTACTGGAGTAGTGAACTGGAACAGTTGCATAATAATGTGGAAGTGTGTAGAAAGCAAGCAGAGGCCACACCCAGCCAAGAGCACCACAATAAATTCCAGCACGCAAAAGCCAAATTTCAAAGGGCCAAGCTGCAGGCTAGACGGAAAAGCTGGCAGGAAAAAACAGAGTCTCTGAACTTTGAAAGAGACACAAGGAAATTGAGGAAGCTAATAAAGCAACTTAACGATGAGGGCACAGGAAGAAACTCAATTGCACTACATAAAGATGGAAACATCTTAACAAGAAAGCAAGCAGCTGACCATTTTGCGGACTCATTCGCACAAGATAACAATATCAAAATCAGTCCAGAGAAACAACAAGAGATTCGAGAGAAACGGCAACATACAGGACAGAAGGAAATAGTACATGAGGTTCTGGAGGCACCCATCACAATCAGCGAACTGGAGCTAGCGATATCAAAACTGAAAATGAGAAAGTCACCAGGAGCTGATGGTATCTCCAATGAAATGATCAGGAACCTAGGAACAGAGGCCAAAGCAAAGCTGCTGCAGATCTTCAATAACAGTTGGACCATAGGCAGTGTTCCACAAGCCTGGAGAGAAGCAATCATGATACCCCTCCTAAATTCAGGGAAAGATAGTTCCATTGCCTCTAGCTACAGACCAATTAGCCTCACCAGTTGTCTCTGCAAAACACTGGAGCGCATCATCAATCACAGACTGCAGTGGTACATTGAAAGTAAAAACATCCTTGTGCCACAGCAGGCTGGCTTTAGGCAGTGCTACTCTACTGAAGATCAGACAACCTACCTCTCTCAAGAAATTGAGGATGCATTCCAAGAGAAGAAGCTGGTGCTTGCGGCATGGATAGATTTGAAGAAAGCATTTGACAAAGTCTGGAAAGAAGGTCTGATGAATAAACTGAGAAACTGCAAAGTCAATGGAAGAATATACAAATGGGTGAAAGCATACTTACACAACAGAAGAGCCCGAGTACAGATAGACGGACTCAAGAGCAAGAAAGAACTACTACGTCACGGTGTTCCCCAGGGTGGAGTCTTGTCCCCCACACTTTTTCTAATCTTCATCAACGATCTCGTTTCTAATCTACCGCATGGAATTAAAGCGGCAGTGTACGCCGATGTCCTGGTACTATGGAGCACAAATGAACATGCATCAGTGGCCACCAGATTGCTAAAAAGACCTGTAGATACATTTGTTGCATGGGCAAATATATGGTGTGTCAGCATAAACACTGACAAGTGCAGCACCACCCTATTTACCCTCTCTCCAAAACAAAAGGCAGGGACCATCCAGATAAAAGGAACATCCCTGAGAGAAGATAAAGAACCAACATACCTTGGAGTAACATTTGATGGCATGCTGATATGGAGAAAGCACATTCAACAAAGCAGTAGCAAAAGCCAGAAGGAAAATAGCCATCCTGAGAAAGCTAAGTGGAACCACATGGGGAGCCAGTGGGAAATACTTAGCAAAGTTTATAAACAGAGCATACGACCACACCTGGAATACGGGTCAACAGCGTGGTGTTCGGCATAAAAAACCACACTACAAGAGCTGGACAAAGTGCAAAATCAAGCACTTAGAGTCACCACAGGAGGGATGAGATCAACCACTATAGTGGAAATGGAGAAGATGGGGAGGACATAAGCACAGAGTGAGCGCAGAGATACGAAAACGTTAATACAAGCATAAATGTTCCTCAGCTTGCCAGGCCACCCTATGAAGAACAGATTTGAAAACCTAGCTATGGGGCGGTTGTAAAGAAGTAGTTTTATCCACCAGGCCAAACGACTCTGCAGAGAAACCACCGATCTGCCCACAGTTGGTATCCCCCTAACAACTATTCCAGAGCGAACTCCATGGAAAGATGAGCATAGACTATCATTACAAATCCAGACAAAAGTGAGAGGGATATTTGACAACGAAGAACAGAACAGTGTGCAGCGCAGAACAGCCACTCTCAGCTTCCTTGATGAAGAATACCCACAGGACCTCTGGATCCGAGTCTACACAGATGGGCCACACAAAATGATGTTCGAAATGGAGGAGCGGGAGTGTACATAGAATACCCAAATAATACTAGGGACACAGCTAGAGTACCGACAGGACAGTACTGCCATAACTACGATGCTGAAATTGAGGCAATCAAGATAGCAACAGAGAAATTACTAAATAACAGCAATGGTACACAACCTGTGGTGTTGTTGACAGATGCAAAATCAGTACTCGAGGCGCTCCTGTCTGGGAAATTGCCAGTACTAAGGACACTAATTTCTGAACTTAGCAGTCAGTATAAAGTCACCATACAGTGGATACCATCCCATTGTGGAGTACTCGGAAACGACAGAGCTGATCAATTGGCTAAGGAAGGAGCCAAAGAAGAACAGCCTGATGTGCCCGTTACATACCACCAAAAGAAAAGAATGATCAAATCAGTCAGAAAGCAACCAAAACCTGCTCAAGATGACTACCACGTTATGGACAGACAAGAAAAAGTCATTATTCTGCGCCTCAGAACAGGGCACAATAGATTACGCAACCACATGTATACAAAATTCAAGATTGGTGAAACAGCCATGTGCACATGTGGATTGGCGTCGCAGACAGCAGAGCACATATTCCAAGACTGCCCAAAATATAACATATCTAGGCAAACCTTCTGGCCTAGAGAGATGACAGTGGAAGATAAACTCTATGGATCGCTGTGTGAACTGAAAAAGACAGTTCATTTCATGCAAGAGACAGCATTGCAGTTATAGACATATTTCAAGCGAACGAAAGAAGAAAAATAGTTTACAAGAGAAGTTGCAGCAGGAAAGAGGAAAGAGGAAAGCGTTACAAATATAGAAGATATAAAAGCAACAATTTGTATCGATAGAGCTAAAGAAGAATAGGTCATATAAATAAAAGAGAAGAGAAACTATTAAAAGTGTATCTTGAGAAAGTAAGTTTGAAACACAAACACCCTATTTAGACAATATTCCAGAACCGCTCTACAATTGGACATAAATAAATAATCTTACAAAAACTGCATTAAAAAATCAAAAGTGCATTACATTTTAAAAAAAAAGCAGCTGTCAGAGTAGCCGATGAAACACCAAACAACGTAGTTTAAGGTGTAAATGGGAGTAATACAGGGTTGCGTTCTCTCCCCCAATACGTGTTCAATATCTATGCAGAAAATATAAGGAGACATTTCAGAAATGATTTGGTCTGTTCCAGTTTTGACCAATCACAATTATTGGCCATTTCTCAATCACATAAAACAAAATAGGGCAATTCGATCTTAAATGTTGTAGAAAAAGACTTGGAACACTGTGGATCAATATGGTGAAAAATACTTACAGGATACAGGACGAAACATCGAAGAAAATTGTCTAATAAACAGCATGAAAGATCGAGAGGAAGAGAGGCAGAGGCAGACCAAGAGAAATGATGCTGGATGGATTAAGACAACAACATTCCTCCAACAGCATGGAGGAATATCAGCAGCAGAGTTGATCCAGAAAACTAAAGACCGAGATCTGTGGAGAGCTATGACCGTCTACGCCAGCTGGCAGGGCACTTGATGATGATAAAACAGTATAAAGAAGGAATATCGAAGACAAAAGGTTCATAAACATCATGCAGATCGAACATTGGAGAAAATCGTCTAATAAACACCATGCGGCCGGAACATGGATTAAAATTGTCCAATAAAGAGCATGAAGACGGAACATCAAAGAAAATTGTCCAATAAACAGTATAAAGACGGAACATCAAAGAAAATTGTCCAATAAACAGTATAAAGACGGAACATCAAAGAAAATTGTCCAATAAACCGTATAAAGACGGAACATCAAAGAGAATTGTCCAATAAACAGTATAAAGACGGAACATCAAAGAAAATTGTCCAATAAACAGTATAAAGACGGAACATCAAAGAAAATTGTCTAATAAACAGTATAAAGACGGAACATCAAACAAAATTGTCCAATAAACAGTATAAAGACGGAACATCAAAGAAAATTGTCCAATAAACAGTATAAAGACAGAACATCAAAGAAAATTGTCTAATAAAAAGTATAAAGACGGAACATCAAAGAAAATTGTCTAATAAACAGTATAAAGACGGAACATCAAAGAAAATTGTCTAATAAACAGTATAACGACGGAACATCAAAGAAAATTTTCTAATAAACAGTATAAAGACGGAACATCAAAGAAAATTGTCTAATAAACAGTATAAAGACGGAACATCAAAGAAAATTGTCCAATAAACAGTATAAAGACGGAACATCAAAGAAATGTGTCCAATAAACAGTATAAAGACGGAACATCAAAGAAAATTGTCAAATAAACAGTATAAAGACGGAACATCAAAGAAAATTGATCCAATAAACAGTATAAAGACGGAACATCAAAGAAAATTGTCCAATAAACAGTATAAAGACGGAACATCAAAGAAAATTGTCCAATAAACAGTATAAAGACGGAACATCAAAGAAAATTGTCTAATAAACAGTATAAAGACGGAACATAAAAGAAAATTGTCTAATAAACAGTATAAAGACGGAACATAAAAGAAAAGTGTCCAATAAACAGTATAAAGACGGAACATCAAAGAAAATTGTCCAATAAACAGTATAAAGACGGAACATCAAAGAAAATTGTCCAATAAACAGTATAAAGACGGAACATCAAAGAAAATTGTCTAATAAACAGCATGCAGAAGGAACATCAAAGAAAATTGTCCAATAAACAGTATAAAGGTGGAACATCAAAGAAAATTGTCTAATAAACAGTATAAAGACGGAACATCAAATCCCGAAACAACCACATAATCAATCAAAGAAAATTGTCCAATAAACAGCATGAAAGATCGAGAGGAAGAGAGGCAGAGGCAGACCAAGAGAAATGATGCTGGATGGATTAAGAGAACAACATTCCTCCAACAGCATGGAGGAATATCAGCAGCAGAGTTGATCCAGAAAACTAAAGACCGAGATCTGTGGAGAGCTATGACCGCCTACGCCAGCTGGCAGGGCACTTGATGATGATAAAACAGTATGAAGAAGGAATATCGAAGACAAAAGTTTAATAAACATCATGCAGATCGAACATCGGAGAAAATCGTATAATAAACAGTGTAAAGACGGAACATCAAAGAAAATTGTCCAATAAACAGTATAAAGACGGAACATCAAAGAAAATTGTCCAATAAACAGTATAAAGACGGAACATCAAAGAAAATTGTCCAATAAACAGTATAAAGACGGAACATCAAAGAAAATTGTCCAATAAACAGTATAAAGACAGACCATCAAAGAAAATTGTCCATTAAACAGTATAAAGACGGAACATCAAAGAAAATTGTCCAATAAACAGTATAAAAACGGAACATCAAAGAAAATTGTCAAATAAACAGCATGAAGACGGAACATCAAAGAAAATTGTCCAATAAACAGTATAAAGACGGAACATCAAAGAAAATTGTCCAATAAACAGTATAAAGATGGAACATCAAAGAAAATTGTCCAATAAACAGTATAAAGTGGGAACATCAAAGAAAATTGTCTAATAAACAGCATGCAGAAGGAACATCAAAGAAAATTGTCCAATAAACAGTATAAAGACGGAACATCACAGAATATTGTCTAATAAACAGTATAAAGACGGAACATCAAAGAAAATTGTCTAATAAACAGTATGAAGACGGAACATCAAAGAAAATTGTCTAATAAACAGCATGCAGAAGTAACATCAAAGAAAATTGTCCAATAAACAGTATAAAGACGGAACATCAAAGAAAATTGTCCAATAAACAGTATAAAGACGGAACATCAAAGAAAAATGTCTAATAAACAGTATAAAGACAGAACATCAAAGCAAATTGTCTAATAAACAGCATGAAGGCGGAACATCATAGAAAATTGTCTAATAAACAGTATAAAGACGGAACATCAAAGAAAATTGTCCAATAAACAGCATGAAGACGGAACATCAAAGAAAATTGTCCAATAAACAGTATAAAGAAGGAACATCAAAGAAAATTGTCCAATAAACAGTTTAAAGTGGGAACATCAAAGAAAATTGTCTAATAAACAGCATGCAGAAGGAACATCAAACAAAATTGTCCAATAAACAGTATAAAGACGGAGCATCAAAGAAAATTGTCCAATAAACAGTATAAAGACGGAACATCAAAGAAAATTGTCCAATAAACAGTATAAAGACGGAACATCAAAGAAAATTGTCTAATAAACAGCATGAAGGCGGAACATCAAAGAAAATTGTCTAATAAACAGTATAAAGACGGAACATCAAAGAAAATTGTCTAATAAACAGCATGCAGAAGGAACATCAAAGAAAATTGTCCAATAAACAGTATAAAGACGGAACATCAAAGAAAATTGTCCAATAAACAGTATAAAGACGGAACATCAAAGAAAATTGTCTAACAAACAGTATAAAGACGGAACATCAAAGAAAAATTGTCTAATAAACAGTATAAAGATGGAACATCAAAGAAAATTGTCTAATAAACAGTATAAAGACGGAACATCAAAGAAAATTGTCCAATAAACAGTATAAAGTGGGAACATCAAAGAAAATTGTCTAATAAACAGCATGCAGAAGGAACATCAAAGAAAATTGTCCAATAAACAGTATAAAGACGGAACGTCAAAGAAAATTGTCTAATAAACAGTATAAAGACGGAACATCAAAGAAAATTGTCTAATAGACAGCATGAAGGCGGAACATCAAAGAAAATTGTCTAATAAACAGTATAAAGACGGAACATCAAAGAAAATTGTCTAATAAACAGCATGCAGAAGGAACATCAAAGAAAATTGTCCAATAAACAGTATAAAGACGGAACATCAAAGAAAATTGTCCAATAAACAGTATAAAGACGGAGCATTAAAGAAAATTGTCTAACAAACAGTATAAAGACGGAACATCAAAGAAAAATTGTCTAATAAACAGTATAAAGATGGAACATCAAAGAAAATTGTCTAATAAATACTATAAAGACGGAACATCAAAGAAAATTGTCCAATAAACAGTATAAAGACGGAACATCAAAGAAAATCGTCTAATAAACAGTATAAAGACGGAACATAAAAGAAAATTGTCCAATAAACAGTATAAAGACGGAACATCAAAGAAAATTGTCCAATAAACAGTATAAAGACGGAACATCAAAGAAAATTGTCCAATAAACAGTATAAAGTCGGAACATCAAAGAAAATTGTCCAATAAACAGTATAAAGACGGAACATCAAAGAAAATTGTCCAATAAACAGTATAAAGAGGGAACATCAAAGAAAATTGTCCAATAAACAGTTTAAAGACGGAACATAAAAGAAAATTATCAAATAAACAGTATAAAGACGGAACATCAAAGAAAATTGTCAAATAAACAGTATAAAGACGGAACATCAAAGAAAATTGTCCAATAAACAGTATAAAGGTGGAACATCAAAGAAAATTGTCTAATAAACAGTATAAAGACGGAACATCAAATCCCGAAACAACCATATAATCAATCAAAGAAAATTGTCCAATAAACAGCATGAAAGATCGAGAGGAAGAGAGGCAGAGGCAGACCAAGAGAAATGATGCTGGATGGATTAAGAGAACAACATTCCTCCAACAGCATGGAGGAATATCAGCAGCAGAGTTGATCCAGAAAACTAAAGACCGAGATCTGTGGAGAGCTATGACCGCCTACGCCAGCTGGCAGGGCACTTGATGATGATAAAACAGTATGAAGAAGAAATATCGAAGACAAAAGTTTAATAAACATCATGCAGATCGAACATCGGAGAAAATCGTATAATAAACAGTATAAAGACGGAACATCAAAGAAAATTGTCCAATAAACAGTATAAAGTCGGAACATAAAGAAAATCGTCTAATAAACAGCATGAAGACGGAACATGGATTAAAATTGTCCAATAAACAGTATAAAGACGGAACATCAAAGAAAATTGTCCAATAAACAGTATAAAGGCGGAACATCAAAGAAAATTGTCCAATAAACAGTATAAAGAGGGAACATCAAAGAAAATTGTCCAATAAACAGTATAAAGACGGAACATCAAAGAAAATTATCAAATAAACAGTATAAAGACGGAACATCAAAGAAAATTGTCCAATAAACAGTATAAAGACGGAACATCAAAGAAAATTGTCTAATAAACAGTATAAAGACGGAACATCAAAGAAAATTGTCTAATAAACAGTATAAAGACGGAACATCAAAGAAAATTGTCTAATAAACAGTATAAAGACGGAACATCAAAGAAAATTTTCTAATAAACAGTATAAAGACGGAACATCAAAGAAAATTGTCCAATAAACAGCATGAAAGATCGAGAGGAAGAGAGGCAGAGGCAGACCAAGAGAAATTATGCTGGATGGATTAAGACAACAACATTCCTCCAACAGCATGGAGGAATATCAGCAGCAGAGTTGATCCAGAAAACTAAAGACCGAGATCTGTGGAGAGCTATGACCGCCTACGCCAGCTGGCAGGGCACTTGATGATGATAAAACAGTATGAAGAAGGAATATCGAAGACAAACGTTTAATAAACATCATGCAGATCGAACATCGGAGAAAATCGTATAATAAACAGTATAAAGACGGAACATCAAAGAAAATTGTCCAATAAACAGTATAAATACGGAACATCAAAGAAAATCGTCTAATAAACAGTATAAAGACGGAACATCAAAGAAAATTGTCCAATAAACAGTATAAAGACGGAACATCAAAGAAAATTGTCCAATAAACAGTATAAAGACGAAACATCAAAGAAAATTGTCTAATAAACAGTATAAAGACGGAACATCAAAGAAAATTGTCTAATAAACAGTATAAAGACGGAACATCAAAGAAAATTGTCTAATAAACAGTATAAAGACGGAACATCAAAGAAAATTGTCTAATAAACAGTATAAAGACAAAACATCAAAGAAAGTCGTCTAATAAACAGTATAAAGACGGAACATCAAAGAAAATTGTCTAATAAACAGTATAAAGACGGAACATCAAAGAAAATTGTCTAATAAACAGTATAAAGATGGAACATCAAAGAAAATTGTCTAATAAACAGTATAAAGATGGAACATCAAAGAAAATTGTCTAATAAACAGTATAAAGATGGAACATCAAAGAAAATTGTCTAATAAACAGCATGCAGACAGAACATGGATTAACATTATTATAATAAACAGCATGAAGACGGAACATAGAAGACAACTGTCTAATAAAAAGCTTACAGACGGAACATCGAAGACAAGTATATAATAAACAGCATGAAGACGCAACATCGGAGCAAATTATCCAATAAACAGCATGAAGACGGAGCGTCGAAGCAAATTGTATAATAAACAGCAACACGCCTACAAAACCGATATACTCTGGCAATATTAAACGTCACAGTAGTTTAGAAAGAACATACATCTAAGGTTACTGAAGGAAGAAGTAATATACAGTGGTACCTCGGGTTACGAGCGCATCAGGTCATGAACAATTCAGGTTACGAACAACAACTTCGAAATTGTTATGTCTCGAGTAACGAACAGTGCCTTAGGTTACGAACAAAGGCGAGCGAGAGAGAGAGCAAGGTGTAACGTTGGAGACAAACGATCGCGTACAGTACAAACAGTACTACAGATGAGCTTGTGGATCTTCAGAATGAACAGCTAAAGACATTAAAGGAGGAGTAGACGTCCGATGATGAGGAGTCAGTGACCGTCTCAACTGCCAGGATTAAAGAAATTTGCAGCATATGGGCAGAAGTCGAAGACTTCATTTTGAACCAACATCCAAACAAACTTGTTGCTAACAAGCCCTATGCCCCTATATGTGATGAATGATAACATGATGGCCCACTTCAGAAAGATTCTCCAGAAAAGGAAGTGACCAATTTCCCTTGATAATTTCTTGATGCAGAAAGATTCCCAGTCGGCTGCCAAGAAACAGCGACAAGATACTTCTGAAACTAATGATTCAGAATAACAAAGAAAGTGACAAATTTCCCATGATCGTTTACTTGGTAATAAAGATAGACTAAATCTCTTTTTATTTTACATGTAATTCATTTGGTTGTTTTCTTTCTCTGTATTTAAAACGTGAAGTACACGTATTCTTTGCATTTTGTCCGGATGTTAATAAAAATAGAACGATTCTTTCATCTGGAAACGGATTGTCTTTATTTCATTGATTTCAATGTTTCGGGTTACAAACGTTTCGGCTTACTAACCGAGTTCTGGAACGAACTAAGTTCGTAACCCGAGGTACCACTGTATTAGATACTCTAGATGGTGACATCTTACATTCACATCTGCTCGTTTTGTGTCGCGCTGGGCCATCCTTTCGGAACATCTAGCTAATACCGTGTTACTAGCAGAAAGTGAGCAAGAGTTGCAAGACCTAGTGCAAGAAGTAAACAGGCACAGTGCAGAATGTGGCTTAGATATTAACATCCAAATAACAAAAAAAAAGTATGATAAATAGTGGCGAAAAGGAAAGGTCATCAATGAACATCACAGTAAATGCAGACACCAGGATTCGAACCTATAGCCTCCAAATAACAACAGCGCTGAACTAACAAGTTAACGTAGATGTACGGCCAACAAGATCCTCCTAAGAAAGATGTCTTCATTATCCGTGTCTATCATCCATACGAACCCACAACTATGGAATGCGAACATAACTTGAATCCAGCAACTGAAAATCCATCATAGATTCTATAGATTTATTTTAACCAAGTACGTGTCACATGTGGTAGCCGCCTTAGCGCAGCGACTAGCACGCCTGCCTGTCTGCTTCGCTGTTATGAGTTCGAATCTCCCTTCTAGCAGGGACAGTTTTCCTCTGAGTTTGGCTTCAAGATTGGCTTAACCTAAATCCGGGACCAGAAATTTTCATGGGATGTAAAGACAGCAGGCATGGTATAAAAATCACATCACCCTCAAGTGCCGGTCGTGTTACAATTATAGGGCTAGCACCATATACTCAGAGAGCAGTGCTAGATGAGTGGCTAGACTCTCGTCTGCCGACCCGGTGGTAGGGGTTCGATCAGCGTTGGGACGGAATTTGATTTTTAGTAATTGACCTGGACTCCCAGGTCTAACCCAACCTAAAATTAGGAATAATGAACGTCTTTGGAAGTAAAAACCACATACAGCCGGTTGATCTATACAATAGGAGTCAGCCACAGAGAGCCGGTTGATCTATACAATAGGGGTCAGCCACAGAGAGCCGGTTGATCTATACAATAGGAGTCAGCCACAGAGAGCCGGTTGATCTATACAATAGGAGTCAGCCACAGAGAGCCGATTGATCTATACAATAGGAGTCAGCCACAGAGAGCCGATTGATCTATACAATAGGAGTCAGCCACAGAGAGCCGGTTGATCTATACAATAGGAGTCAGCCACAGACAGCCGATTGATCTATACAATAGGAGTCAGCCACAGAGAGCCGATTGATCTATACAATAGGAGTCAGGAACAGAGAGCCGATTGATCTATACAATAGGAGTCAGCCACAGAGAGCCGGTTGATCTATACAATAGGAGTCAGCCACAGAGAGCCGGTTGATCTATACAGTAGGAGTCAGCCACAGAGAGTCGGTTGATCTATACAATAGGAGTCAGCCACAGAGAGCCGGTTGATCTATACAATAGGAGTCAGCCACAGAGAGCCGGTTGATCTATACAATAGGAGTCAGCCACAGAGAGCCGGTTGATCTATACAATAGGAGTCAGCCACAGAGAGCTGGTTGATCTATACAATATGGGTCAGCCACAGAGAGCCGGTTGATCTATACAATAGGAGTCAGCCACAGAGAGCCGGTTGATCTATACAATAGGAGTCAGCCACAGAGAGCCGGTTGATCTATACAGTAGGAGTCAGCCACAGAGAGCCGGTTGATCTATACAATAGGAGTCAGCCACAGAGAGCCGGTTGATCTATACAATAGGAGTCAGCCACAGAGAGCCGATTGATCTATACAATAGGAGTCAGCCACAGAGGCCGATTGATCTATACAATAGGAGTCAGCCACAGAGAGCCGATTTATCTATACAATAGGAGTCAGCCACAGAGAGCCGGTTGATCTATACAATAGGAGTCAGCCACAGAGAGCCGGTTGATCTATACAATAGGAGTCAGCCACAGAGAGCCGGTTGATCTATACAATAGGAGTCAGGAACAGAGAGCCGGTTGATCTATACAATAGGAGTCAGCCACAGAGAGCCGGTTGATCTATACAATAGGAGTCAGCCACAGAGAGCCGGTTGATCTATACAATAGGAGTCAGCCACAGAGAGCCGGTTGATCTATACAATAGGAGTCAGCCACAGAGAGCCGGTTGATCTATACAATAGGAGTCAGCCACAGAGAGCCGGTTGATCTATACAATAGGAGTCAGCCACAGAGAGCTGGTTGATCTATACAATAGGAGTCAGCAACAGAGAGCCGGTTGATCTATACAATAGGAGTCAGCCACAGAGAGCTGGTTGATCTATACAATAGGAGTCAGCCACAGAGAGCTGGTTGATCTATACAATAGGAGTCAGCCACAGAGAGCTGGTTGATCTATACAATAGGAGTCAGCCACAGAGAGCTGGTTGATCTATACAATAGGAGTCAGCCACAGAGAGCCGGTTGATCTATACAATAGGAGTCAGTCACAGAGAGCTGGTTGATCTATACAATAGGAGTCAGCCACAGAGAGCTGGTTGATCTATACAATAGGAGTCAGCCACAGAGAGCCGGTTGATCTATACAATAGGAGTCAGCCACAGAGAGCTGGTTGATCTATACAATAGGAGTCAGCCACAGAGAGCCGGTTGATCTATACAATAGGAGTCAGCCACAGAGAGCTGGTTGATCTATACAATAGGGGTCAGCCACAGAGAGCCGGTTGATCTATACAATAGGGGTCAGGAACAGAGAGCTGGTTGATCTATACAATAGGAGTCAGCCACAGAGAGCCGGTTGATCTATACAATAGGGGTCAGGAACAGAGAGCTGGTTGATCTATACAATAGGAGTCAGCCACAGAGAGCCGGTTGATCTATACAATAGGGGTCAGGAACAGAGAGCTGGTTGATCTATACAATAGGGGTCAGGAACAGACAGCTGGTTGATCTATACAATAGGGGTCAGCCACCGTATGAACCTTGCGCCTTAAAGCGGGTAAAAGGGTCGTATAATTTGTGTATTTGATTATGTACCCAATAAGCCTCATGGGGTGAACATGATTCCATTATCTTTTTGTAACAGATCAAACTGCAAATACAAAAAATTAATCAGAGGGTTAAGCTGGGTCTAATATACAAGTAAATTTGAATATTCTTCAACAAGTGAATTGGTACAATTATCTCGGAACAGTCATAACATCTGATGGGAGAAGCCTTGAAGAGATTAGAACAAGAATCACCATGGCGAAAGTAGCCTTTAGCAAGATGAAAAACATTCTGACCAATAAAATGATGTCAATTGAAACGAGAAAAAGAGTGTTGAGGGGATACATAGAGTCTGTTCTTTTGTATGGATGTGAAACTAGGACAATGTGCAGCCAAGCTGAAAAACATTTGATGGCTGCAGAAATGTGGTTTCTGAAGAAAATGCAAAGAATACCATGGACAGACAGAAAAACCAATGACCAAGTACTACAGGAGACATGAACATCGTAAACTGATTAGAGAAATTAGACGTAGACAGTCAACATTTTTTGGACATGTTATGAAAAGTAATGGATTGGAGAACTTAGTGACAACTGGCAAGATCGAAGGGAACAGACCAAGAGGAAGACAGAGAGGAAAATACCTGGATGTCTTGGCCACATGTCATGGACGAGACAGGAACACTGAGCTGAGCCACGACGCTGATGATCGAGTGAAATGGCGAGTCATGACCACCCACGCTTTCCGGCATGGCACATGATTGATTGATTGAGTATACTGCAAATTCGGGAAAGTTAACCCGGTCAACAAATGCCTGAAGAAGTCGGATGTGTCTGACCGAGAGGCGTAAATATCGCAGTTCTGCTGTAACCGGGCACAATGCAGTTACGTCCGAAGAAAACATTGGACGAACGAAGAAGAGGAAGAAGAAGAAGAAGAAGAAGAAGAAGAAGAAGAAGAAGAAGAAGAAGAAGAAGAAGAAGAAGAAGAAGAAGAAGAAGTTTATTGCAATCACGTCAAGACGAGACATGGCTGGTTTATTCCATTAGTTTGTGCGTGATCCTGTAAAGTTACCAAACAGACTCGATACATTACGATGTGATACGGGTATCATTATAGGCATGTTGATCTATATCACTGGAACCTCGGTATATGAAGCCCAAAAAGGACACACTCCCACTGTTTATTGCTTGACATCGACACCTCAAGGTACAAGAGGAATCTGATGAGTTGAGATGAGATGAGATCTATATCACATACATGGGAGTGGGCAAGGGAGAGGGCAGAGTGGTGTAGGAGATTGGGAGTTAAGAACACGGTGTAGAGTAAAGAAAAATACAATTTCCTTCACTATTTGACGTGTTTCTGGTTTTGCTGCCCGTGCAAATCTTCGGCCGTAACCCTCATCCTAAGTGAAGCAAAGTTTTAATTGCATATCCTTTACATCTTGGATCTGCAACATTTAGTAGATGCGGTTGTTGTACCCAGTGAGCAACTTGGGTTAGACTTAAATTGTATGAAGACAGAGATAATGGATGTCTCTGGAAGAAAGAAATAACACAATGTAATATACGAACGAACGAACGAACAAACGAACGAAGGAACGAACACTCTTTATTTTCAAAGGGTAACAAATTGGGGGTAAATGAGGATATTCTTAAACAAGTGAATCGGTACAACTATCTCGGAACAGTCATAACATCTGATGGAAGGTGTCTTGAAGAGATAAGAATAAGAATCGCCATGGCAAAAGTTGCGTTTTGCAAGATGGAAAACACACTGACTTATAAAAAGATGTCAATTGCAAGGAGAAAGAGAGTGTTGAAGTGGACTTTTGTAAGGATGTGAAGCGTGAGCAATGAGCAGACAAGCTGAAAACATCTAATGATAGTCGAAATGTGTGTTCTGAGGAAAATTCAAAGAATACTAAGGCCAGACAGAAAAACCGATGAGTAAGTTCTACAAGAAGCAATGAAACCCGTAAACTGATTAGAACAATTAGAGTAGACACCGATGTTTTGGACTCGTTTTAAAAAGACGTAAAATAGAGAACTAGGTGACAACTGGCAAGGGAAGGCGGAGACGTAAATATCTAGATGGCTTGGCTACGTGGCATGGTCGAGATAAGAACACGGAGCTGATCAACGATTTTAGTGATCGTGTGACGAAACATGACCGCCCACTCTTATCGGCATGACACGTGATGATGATATCATTTACATTAAGTCGCAGTCAACCCCTGCATTGCTTGGCTGTTTCTAAATTCTTGGCATTGCTTTCTGAACGACCGACACTCATACCATTTTATGAAAACCAACACAAGGCGGTGTAAAGCCAAATCGCTCGCAGCTGTGTTCCGAACGCGTTATGCGGGAATACGAACTGCGCCTGTAAACCCGTCGCCACGGTGCGTAAAAATAAATGACCCTTATTCACCGTGAGGAAAATTGGTGTGTATGGTGCTGGTCCCATATTATTTAAACCCAATCAGCGTTAGGTGAGTGATGTGGCCGCCTTTACTTCCCAGGAAGTTTCCAGGAACCAATGTTTGGCTGCGTCGACATAAGAGCACACGTCAATGAAACACAAATTCCACAGTTCACTTCGTCACAAATTCACCATAAATTTGAAGCTCACTAGCAAACCAGCAAGCGTATAGTTGGCTCGGCTGCCACACACTCATGCCTCTCTGCGGGCTGCGGGTGGAATGAACAGGCTGATAGGCTGGCAGGGAATGCACCTCTTGGTGGTAGATTGTCTATGGACAAGGGGGAGGTGGTCATGCGTTTGTGGACCAGGTGGAGAAGGCGGGGGAATAGATTGAGAACCCGTATCTGGAAAGAATGAAATTGCGGGGAATTGGTATAGATTCTGGAAGAATCTCAAAACAGAGGGAAGACCAGGAGAACTTTAAATCAGATAGCGGTGGGAACGATTAGTAGTATGACTCTTGGCTGGCTGTTGAACGAGGGGACGGAGCACGTATGGGAATGTAACGAGTGCAGTGATGTCGGTTCTTAGCTCAACTCAACACACAACTCAACTCATGTCCCTAGAATCCGTTGACCGTAGCACACAAGTTGATTTGTTATTATGTCATTTGGTGCCATTAAAATAACCAGAAAGTGACTAAAACGTGATATACGCTCGTTTCAAGACTTGTAGACAAACGAAATGAATTGACCAGGAAGGCAGGCTGTGTGACCTTGTACCATTACTTCGGCACAACACTACACAGAGGTTGCCGATCCGTGGTCTGCGTGTTATGTCGTGCCCACGTAGTTCGTAATCCTGCATACCGCTTTCGAAACACAACTGCGGGCAATTTGGCAGCAGAACGCCTAGCGTTGGTGTTTTATGAAAATTGTAGGAGTGCCGGTGGTTCAGAAAACAATGGCAAACTACTGAACGTAAACTTACCAAGAGAAAACGAACAGCCCACAAATACTGGGGTTGACTGCTACGACCTGTACAGGATATACAACAACTATTAGTCCCAGAGTGCCGATCAATACCCGTGGATTCAATTCTCATTATATGTCAGTAGGTAAGCCGAGTCTAGGGGCTAGGTGCTTTGGCGGTCATAGGTACAAAACCATATCGTGGCGGGCGGATTGTTAAAATTGCTCTAGATCAGTGGTTCTCAGCCGGTGGGAAATCCCCCCCCCCCCCCCCCCCCAGGGGGGAATTTTAGGGTTTCCAGAGGGGAATTAAGATTATTTCAAGATCGCGTTAATACAAGAACCGATTACTTGATAATGTTTTTCCCTTCACACTTTACGGTTCTGTACGTCTCACCCCTTCTAAAGTTCATTTTATAAAGTAAGTGGACCCACAAATCACGTTTTATGTGGACGTCTAGACTTGTTTTAGTATGTGCTTCCATTATTACGTATACTGTGTAGGGACAGGAGCGGGAGGGGGATTTTAGGTTGGAAATACGAAGGGGGGGGGGGATGACGTTGTGAAAATATGGTGAAGGGGGGCACGGGCCAAATTGTTAGGTAGGAAATACGAAAGGGGAGGGGGGCCAAAAAAGGTTGAGAACCACTGCTCTAGATCTACCCGGCCTGAAATGGGTACCTGGAAATGTATTGGGAATAAATCCGGCCGGCGTGGTACTGACTGCATCACCCACCGAGTACTGATTGGTCCATGAAAGTACATGTCTAGCACTATATTTCCAATGCGCCTTGACGAGTGTAAAAGAGTTATTTGTTGCTTGTGTTTTAAAATAAATATGTTTCAACAGCTTCATTGACTCCCAACCGATTAATTTTATGGGCAACATCCACCACAGTTAGAATCGTTGTAACATACAAGTAAAAGTTAAGTCAAGATTCCGTAAAGAAAGAGCAAGAACAAACACACGTACAAGCGCTAGGAGTACTCGGGCATATAGTGACATCACAGACCACGCTTTAACGTACCCCATCTTATGAATGAATAGGAGAATATATGAGACAAATGGTAGTTGAAGAAAGGATGGGGGGGGGGGGGAGGGGGGTATAACAACCACTAAGACAAGCCGGCGTCTGGAGGGAAGGGATACCGAACACGTTTCCCAATCCCTCCCTCTCAATCCCACACAACCCGTTGGAAATCTACTGCGGGTGATTGGAAGCAGATCGCTTTGCGTTGGTTTTTAACAATGAAGTGATTGTTGGTCGTTCTTAAAGCAATGGTAAAATACTGAACGTACGATTGTCTAGAAAATCACCCCCCAAAAATGTTGATTTATTTGGTTGTTTCGTGATTTAAGGTTTAGAGATTGACCACAACCCACTACTGGCAACGCTGATCGTATTCCGGCACGAACCTTGGGCCTTGTCCACGTCAGATGTGAAAAATAAATTTGTTGCGTATCCTTTAAAGGACGTCGCAGTAAACCCCATCATTTTTTGACTGTGATTTCTTGGCAAGTTTACGTTCAGTAATGTGCCATTGCTTTTTGAACGACCGGCACTCATAACATTTTATAAACACTAACGCAAGGCGGTTTGCTGCCAAATCGTTGGAATGTGTTTCCAACGCTGTATGCTGGATTACGAGCAAGTAGAACATTATAAACAGCCAAAAATGGTGGGGTTGATTGCCTTGCCCTGAAATGAACATGCAACTAACATTTTTAAGCTAACAAAAGTAACAATGAATACCTGAAATCACGCACACATGTCTTAGGTTTTAGGTTACAACAACTTTCGCCAAGAACAATACAAACATGACTTGTAAGAGAATTATTTTAAATAATAACTCACCATATATGAACACCAAACACAACTGAATTTACAAAAAGGAAGTATTAACCTACGTCTTTGCATTTTATATTGTCAAGTTGCAGTCAAGATACTTCTTATAAGTGAATCACGTGTTTTGAAAGCACATAAGTTGCCAGCATATCAACATCTGACAATGTGTGAGTACTAAAATTAGTTGCATTTCCTAAAGAGGAAGTCGCAGTCAAACCCGGCATTTTTAAAAACTGTGTTTTCTTTGCAAGTTTACGTTCAGTAGCTTACCATTGCTTTCTGAACGACCGGCACTCACACAACTGCATGAAAACCAACGCAAGGCGTCTGCTGCCAAATCACCCGCAGCTATGCTTCGAACGCAGTATGCGGAATTACGAATTGTAATCGTAACCCCTTCGCAACAGCGCCGGCTAGCTAATCAATCAATCAATCAGGTGCCGTCTCCGCAATGAAGGTTGGCTGCAATGGATCTCCAACACTGTCTTTCTCTCGCCTTAACTGTACATTCTGTCAGGCTGATGCTCGTCCATCTCTTGATGTTATCCTCCCACTTGTATCGTTGTCTACCTCTTGCTCCCTTGCCCTCAACCTTGCCTTCCAGTATGGTTTTTATAAGAGTATCACGTCTTTTAACGTGGCCAAAATATTTCACTTGTCACCTCTTTATTTCTTTCATCAACTCTCTCTTCATTCCCAGTTTTTCTAGGACCTCTGTATTTGATTGTTTTTGTTTCTATAAAATACGACCTATTGGTCTGTATATCCACATCTCCAGGGCTTCTATGCGACTTTCTAGTTGCTTGTTCAATGTCTAGGCTTTCGAGCCATACAGTAGCGTTGAATATACGTAGCATACTCATTTTTAATGCGTTGTTAATCTCTCTGCCGGTCTCCCTGGTCGAGGAGTTATCAGCTTTCTCCTTAACCCCGAATACTCTCATGGTTGACGTCAGCGCACGAGAATTGGAAGCGGTTCGAGTCGCGCCAGTGACTTATGAGAGTATGGAGCCAGTCACTCAGAAAGCAATGGCAAACTACTGAGCGTAATTATGCCAAGACATCAACAATCAGCTGAAAGATGCTGATGTTGACAGCGATGTCCTGTAAAGGATATGAAAAACATTTTTTTTAAATTAATCTCTCTAGATGTTAATACTGATTTCATGCCGCTGAAAGCATTTTTGGCCATTCCTATTCGCTTTTTGATTTCCATTTTACTTCTGCCTTCACCTGTTATTATATGTCAAAGATAAGAGAAACTTGTTACTTGTTCTAGTATCTGCCCATTTACTGTGATGTTGATTGATGGCCTTTCCTTTTCACTGCTAATTATCAAAGTTTTTGTTTTTTTGGATGTTAATATCTAAGCCACATTCTGCACTGTGCCTGTTTACTTCTTCTACTAGGTCTTGCAACTCTTGCTCACTTTCTACTAGTAACACGGTATCGTCAACATATCTAAGATTGTTTATGATTCTTCCATTGATAGTAAGTCCAGGCATTTCAACTTGTTTAAACATTTTTCCTGTGTATAGGATGAAGAGGCTTGGGGATAGTACACATCCCTGCCGTACTCCTCTTTTATCTCTATAGGCGACGAATAGTTATTACCGCATCTAATAGACGCCACTTGTTCCCAGTACAAGTTACAAGTTAGTCTTATGTCCTATATCTTGAAGGCACGCAATAAGTCGTTCATGTTGTACTCAATCAAAAGCTTTCTTGTAGTCTATAAAACAAACATATATACTTTTCTGAACTTCTGTATATTTTTCAATTAACATCCTCAAACAGATAATTGCTTCTCTGGTGCCGCTGTTTTTGCGTAACCCAAATTGTTCGTCAGCTACTTCCTTATCTATTTTATGTTGAATTCTTTCTTGTATGACCTTGAGTAGTATCTTAGTTATGTGGCTCATTAAGCTCATAGTTCTGTAATCCTCACATTCAACAGCTCTTGGCTTCTTCGGTAGTGTGATGAAAATGGATGTTTTCAAATCCTTGGGGATGTACCCAGTATTATATATATCATTACCTAATTCTGTGATAGTTTCAATGCCAAAAAATTACCCATAAAAGAACAGCCAGATTTGTGTTAGATGAAATCTCTAAATTAGAAGAACATTGCCAGTAGAAATCCCTTCAATGTGAAAGATAAAAGCTCTAAATTACAAGAACATTGCCAGTAGAAATCCCTTCAATGTGGAAGATAAAATATCTAAATTACAAGAACATTGCCAGTAGAAATCCCTTCAATGTGGAAGATAAAATATCTAAATTACAAGAACATTGCCAGTAGAAATCCCTTCAATGTGAAAGATAAAAGCTCTAAATTACAAGAACATTACCAGTAGAAATCCCCGCGATGTGAAAGATGAAAGCTCTAATTTACAAGAACATTACCAGTAGAAATTCCCTCGATGTGAAAGATAAAGGTTTTAAATTAGAAGAACATTGCCAGTAGAAATCCTCGCAATGTGAAAGATAAAAGCTCTAAATTACAAGAACATTGCCAGTAGAAATTCCCGCAATGTGAACGATGAAAGCTCTAATTTACAACAACATTACCAGTAGAAATCCCCGCGATGTGAAAGATGAAAGCTCTAATTTACAACAACATTACCAGTAGAAATCCCCGCGATGTGAAAGATGAAAGCTCTAATTTACAACAACATTACCAGTAGAAATCCCCGCGATGTGAAAGATGAAAGCTCTAATTTACAAGAACATTACCTGTAGAAATTCCCGCGATGTGAAAGATAAAGGTTCTAAATTAGAAGAACATTGCCAGTAGAAATCCCCGCAATGTGAA
Source organism: Cepaea hortensis (assembly GCA_963921405.1). Taxonomy (NCBI): domain Eukaryota; kingdom Metazoa; phylum Mollusca; class Gastropoda; order Stylommatophora; family Helicidae; genus Cepaea; species Cepaea hortensis. Next base: position 53,550,355 of record OY992883.1, on the reverse strand, counting down.
AGATAAAAGCTCTACATTACAAGAACATTACCTGTAGAAATCCCGACAATGTAATGAAATCTCTACATTACAAGAACATTGCCAGTAGAAATCCCAGCAATGAGAAAGATGAAAACTTTAAATTAGAAGAACATTGCCAGTAGACATCCCCGCAATGTAAAAGACGAAAGTTCTAAATTAAAAGAATCTTGCCAGTGAAATCCCCGCAATGTTGAAGATGAAAACTCTAAATTACAAGAACATTGCCAGTAGAAATCCCCGCAATGCGAAAGATAAAAGCTCTACATTACAAGAACATTGATTTATTTGGTTGGGATTTGAGATTTAAATATTGAGCACAACCCACTACTGGCAACGCTGATCGTATTCTGGTATGAACCTAAGGCCTATCCACGTCAATATGGAAGCACTAGACTCGAGTTTCGCTATCGTTTGAGCTCGTCAGTAGTGCACGTCCTTGACCGGACCCGGAAACAAACCCTGGATCACAGGCGTGTGAAGCGGGTGTGTACAAGAACATTGCTGGTAGAATTCCCCACAATGTGAAAGCACCCCAATTACCAGTAACATGGAATCTCCATGGCCATGGTTACATCGCCTGCCTCGCCATCCGAAGGTTGTGGATCCGACTCAGGGCCAAGTTGTTCGGTTCACTAGCGCATGTTTCTCGGAGACACCTGGGGGTCGTGGAGCCACGGACATTCCGCGGAAAGAGCAGTCATATGGGATAAAACCCGATGTCATGAAGTCGATCCTCTCGCGTTTTACATCTTTTTTTTTTTTTTAGTTACTGGTAACATCGCAATAAAATAATTATTTGACCTAATAATATCTTGAAATAATATCTTGAAATAAACTCTGAAATCAAATATACTTATTACAGGTAATTTTATGTGGATGAAGTTCCTTCTACATCTTTGTGGCTCGTGGCATAGTAACAACTTTTTCTAGTTTGCGTCTTTTGCCTTTCATCTTCCAATGGAGTATGGACCTCCAGGCAACTCACGACAAGCTTTTGTAGACTTTACTGTAGATCGTGGACAAGTAATAAACAGGCGAAAAAAATGCATAAAAGCCTTGGAGATGTAGTTTTCTAGAAGAATGCTAAAAAATTCATTGCGCATTTGGGCAATATGGACATTTCGAAGGAGGCTAAGTGACAAAAACAACATATCACAAATAAAAGAAAGAGACAATCATCATTTTGTGGTCACAGAACGAGAAGACAAAAACTGGAACATGTTGTGACAACCGGAAGGATTTGTGGAAAGAACGATTGAGGGAGACAGCGATAGAAAATTCTTGAAGTCTTGCGTTATGGCACGGAAAGGAGTCAACACATGAATTGATCCATGCCGTCGGAGATCGCAATTTGAGGAGAAACATAATTGCCCACGCCAGCCGGAAAATTACTTGATGATGATGATTCTACCCCGATATCGCAGGGAAAAAATCTACGCAATATATACTTTTCAGGCAAGGTGTATTGAGTGTACATGTACAATTCACATTTGTTGTTGGCTTGTGTATTCATAACAATGAGAAAAGACCAGTAAGCTAGCCTTTTCCACGTCTCATAGGCTTATTTGGTCAATGCTATTGAAGCAACATTTTAGACATATCCAGATTAGATGGGTCATGCCTTCAACATCTTACCCGCTGTCTTTATTGTCAAGGGAATACATAGAACCAGGTGTAATATACGGCTGCGTGTCCTGGACAGTTAGTAAAGAGGCGGAAACATTTACGGAAGCCTTTGGGATGTGGTTTTATAAAAGAAAGCTAAAGATTAATTTGGACATCCAAAATGAGCGATCTGATCCTTTTGAGGGAAGCTAAGTTGCAAAGCCAACTTAACACAAACATCAGAAAGAAGCAGACATAATTATTTTTGGGACATACCATGAGAATACATAAACTGGAGCATGTTTTGACAACCGGAAAGATTTATGGAGAGATAGAGGAAGACAGCGTGAGAAAATTCTTGGCCGTCTTGTGTCATGGCACGGAAGGGAGTCAACACACGAATTGATCCATGACGTCGGAGATGGCAATTTGTAGAGGGGCATGATAGCCCACACCAGCCGACCTGGGAGCCTAGGTCAATGAAAAATGATTTGCCCAGGTTAATTTGACATCTCATGGCACTTGTGAACTCAAGGTCTTTTGACATGGATTCTCAAACAGTGACTTACGTGGAGGCGGCATATTTGGGGGACAATAAAGTTTATATTCTTGTGGCTAAGAGGTTACGAACGCAATTCGAAATCCGGTTAACGCGTTCGAAACACAACTGCAGTAGATTTGGAAGATGGTGGCCTTATGCTGGTTTTCATACAATGGTATGAGTGTCGGTCGTTCAGTAAACAATGGCAAATTAGTGCCAATTAAAAAAACACACACACACATACACACCACACACACACACACACACAATGCTGGGGTTGACTGCGAAATATGTAAAGGATATTAAGTATCTGTTCTTATCAACAAAAGCAATGAGAATGCTAGGCGAGCACATTTTCGTTCCATTCCAAAATGTCATTTCAGGTTATTTAGTCCCAAGACTTGTATGAAGCTTTGGTGTTTCGAACATCTCACTCTAGGACTAAATCTAACCCCGTGACTGCCTTCTTAATCTAGGGTATATTAATGTCGCGGTTTTCCCTTGCATCATTATTCATATAACAGATTTAGAAAATATAACCATTCTACTGTATAAAGCTTTACCCAGTTTTGAAACCTGCCCCTTATAATATTCTGCTAACGATGGATCTTCAATCTGTTAAGTGTGCACACGGGACCTCCTATTGTTTAGCAGTCCTCCCCAATTCTGACTAACAGTAAAACAGTTTGGGAAACGCCAAGTCAAAGTGCATATAACTTCGAAAGTGAAAACGAAGTTTATTCTCGGCAAATGTAGGTGTCCCGACAATCTGGCTTCTCGTTAAGCAATCTTGCAAGTACTTCCGGAAGTGAAGAATGGTGTAACTTCCGAACGTTTTGTCTACGACGCATTTACATTAAGTACTGATGTCGGGGCGGTACCCCCACTATTCCTAGGTCTAGGGGTTGACTGCGACGTTCTGTAAAGGATAAGAAAGTAACGTTTCTTATCAACAACAAAAAATGAGTAGTGAGGCGAGCACGTTTTCATTCCAAAATGTCATGTCATGTCAGTGTTTGTACGGAAATGTAGAATATTGGGGAAAGCCCCGACACAATTAAAGTAAACATCCCTTTACATACCTCAAGGCGTATTGGGAAAATGGTGCTAGGTCTGTATTTGCGTACGTGGATTCGCACTCCGGGAGTCATGTGGTCAATTTCACACTCCAGGAGTGATGTGATCAATTTCACACTCCAGGAAAGATGTGGTCAATTTCACACTCCATGAGTGATGTGGTCAATTTCACACTCCAGGAGTGATGTGGTCAATTTCACACACCAGGAGTGATGTGGTCAATTTCACACCCCAGGAGTGATGTGGTCAATTTCACACTCCAGGAGTGACGTGGTCAATTTCACACTCCAGGAGTGATGTGGTCAATTTCACACTCCAGGAGTGATGTGGTCAATTTCACACGCCAGGAGTGATGTGGTCAATTTTACACTCCATGAGTGATGTGGTCAATTTCACACTCCAGGAGTGTTGTTGTCAATTTCACACTCCATGAGTGATGTGATCAATTTCACACTCCAGGAGTGATGTGGTCAACTTCACACTCCATGAGTGATGTGATCAATTTCACACTCCAGGAGTGATGCGGTATAATTCACACTCCAGGGGTGATGTGGTCAATTTCACACTGCAGGATTGATGTGGTCAATTTCACACTCCAGGAGTGATGTGGTCAATTTCACATCTCCAGGAGTGATGTGGTCAATTTCACACTCCAGGAGTGATGCGGTCAATTTCACACTCCAGGAGTGATGTGGTCAATTTCACACTCCAGGAGTGATGTGGTCAATTTCGCACCAAACGCCTTCACCTCCCAAGACAATTTCTGGTACCCATTGTAAGCCGGGTCGACCTGCGAGCCAGGTCAATTGTAATTCGAACCCATGACCACAGGACCAAAAGGCCTGGTCACTATGCCCACAGGTCCGCATGGCAGAATGGATAAGAACGCGTTTTCTTAAACATCCGGTGTGCTAATGCCGAAGAAATGGGTTCAACCCCTCTACCGGACAGCTGGACTAAAATGTTGACCAGTCGTCCATGACTTGGGGATGTTAATTACAAGTACCTCTGAAGTCGGGTTGGGTTCGCCTGATGGCGGGGGACACTGTTAATAGGGAAAGCTGCAAAATGCAGTCCATCACTACTATAAATAGTGTGTATGGACTACGCTTGAGTTCAAAGCGAGCGAGCACAAAAAGAAACAAAACACTAGACCACCGCGGCTCTCCGAGACAATGAAACAAATACATAAATCCACTGGAATTATTACTTGCCAGTTAATGTCAATCGCATAACTGTCGAGCAGGAAACATCTGAGGGGAAAAAAACACTTCAAAATATATATGGATAAGAAACTTCCGGTGTAATGATGCTGAGGTAGGGGGTTCAACGCCTGTACCGGTCAGCTGGACTATAATGTTGGTTTCTCGTCCTTGACTTTAGGGCGTAAATTACAAATACCTCTTAAGTCGGAGCGGCTTCGCCTGATTTTTTTTTTTTTTGGGGGGGGGGGGGGGGCAGAAAATATCAAAATATGGTTAGGGTAAAACTTGATATATTGTACAACGATGGTTCAAGACAGAAACATCTGGAGATCTCTTAGTACCAACCTACAGTGCAGAATGACATTAAGTGATGGTGATGAATATATCTTCTTCTTCAGCGTTCCGAGCCATTGAGGTTCTTTGCTACAGATGCAATCAGTCTCCATTCGTCTCTCTATTTGACCTTCTCTTGCCAGTCGTTGGTTCCAAGTGCTTGTAGGTCTGTAGATATATCATCTCTCCACCGTCTTCTTGGTCTACCTCGGGGTCTACGGTCATGTATTTCCTGAGTGTAAGCGAGTTTTGTTTCCCTATTATCTTCCATTCTTTCTATATGCCCCGGCCATTGTAGTCTATTAGCCTTCATGATACCAGTGATTAACGGGGACTTAAACAGATAATAAATATCTTTGTTACTTCTTCTTTTCCACTCTCCACTTTGTGTATCCCTAATGAGTCCAAAGATGCGTCTTAAAACTTTGTTCTCAAAGGTTTGTAACAAAGCTTCGTCTCCTTTCGTTGTACTCCATATTTCAGAGCCATACAGCACAACTGGTCTGATCAGTGTTTTGTATATTGTGATTTTGGTGTTACGAGATAGCGCATTTGATTTTAGTAGATGTTGTAGTGCATAGTATATCTTATTTCCAGAATTGATTCTAGTTTGTATTTGTTCCCTTATGATGTTGGAGCAGTTGAAGATTGTACCCAGGTATTTGTATCTTTCCGTTCTTTTAATGGTCATATTATCTATTTGTATGTGGCCAGAGTTTTTAGCCATTCCTTCTCTTGAAATTACCATATATTCTGTCTTATCTTGGTTGATAACCAGCCCCATCTGTTGGGCTTTTTCCATTAAGTGAGTCAATATTTCTAATATCTTTTGTTCATTTTCCCCAATAATATCTATATCATCTGCGTAGCCAAGCAGCTTGGATGTTCCTCCAATATCACATTCCTCCTTTACCTTCCTTACAACTTTCTCTAGAGTCAGATTGAAGAGTAGCGGCGATAGTGCATCACCCTGTTTCAAGCCAGATGTTATTTGGAAAGGATCTTATTTCCTGCCTTTATATGTTACTATATTATAAGTATCTTCCATGCACAGTCTGGTCATGTTGATTAACTTCCTTGGTATTCCAAATTCCTGCATAGCATCCGATAGACTATTCATATGGACACTATCATAAGCCTTTTTAAAATCGAGGGATGAATATGAATGATGAATGAAAGGATGAATATATGAGGAAAAAACAAACAAACCAAAAATACAAAAACAAAAAAACAAACAAACAAACAATCACTCGCGAAAAGAATTAGAAAACAGTAAACATTAGTAAGATGAAAGTGTGGAATATGGTGTATAACACAAGGAAAAGGTAAACAATGGAGTGTTATTCATTGTAACCCATAGAAGACACGGGCGCAAATCATAGTGCACATTAGACAATACAATAGAAAATTCAAACCAGTTTCTCGGAACATCGTGTTCATGGTTGCATGAGTGGTTGCTTTTTGCAGCTAGACATTTCTACAGTATAGGGTGGTCAGTAGACAAAGACGGAGAACTTTTAGAGATATTACCATAAAAATGCAAAAGGTAAGAGAAGCTTTCGTAACAATAGAGGATTCGTGGAAGTCAAAAGAAATTAAATTTAGTACCAAACGTAGAAAAGTTAACTCTAATGTCAAACCAGTATTAGATAATGGCCATAGTGCAATTGCTAGAATGCTTGCTTGCCGGCCTAGCAGTCCTGTGTTCAAATCTCTTCGAGACAGGGATTTTCTTTAATGATCTGGACCCCCAGGTCGACTCAGCATAAAATGAGTACCAGGAAATTTCCAGGGAAACAAAGGCAAGCCTCGCTATTGATGACATCATGCGATGATTACCGGTAGGTCTAAAAATACGGGGATAGTACCATAACAAAACCACAAAAAAAAAAAGAAAATCCTAACCTGCACAGTTCGCGGCGAATGCACTAGCCAGGCGGCCTTAATTCCTCAGGCTCAAAGATCCCTTTGCCATACACCGCAAGGTATTATATTGGCAGTAAATGACATTCTTTTTTGACAGTACCATATCAGCAATACATCTCAATACGTGACCATGGGTGCTTTATTGACAATTAAGCTCTGCTGTATGGATCAGAGGTATGCAGAACGACTAAAATAATGAGTATTGGTGCCTGCGTAACATAGAAGGGTAAAATGGTATGGCAGAATAACTATTGCGGAGTTCATGACTAGAACTAAACACATTTCAGCGAATCAAGTTCTGGCTCATAGTTTAAAAAGCAATCGGCACTAAATGGGTGATGTAGTTAGTATCACGCTGACCAACTTTACTTCTCATACCATTTCCTGGTATCTGTTTGAGGCTGGGATGACCACATATTACAGACGCCTTTAAAAAATTCCCTTCTCAAGGAGGATTCCAACGCATTACCACTGGGCCGGCAGGCCAAAGTGATAGCCACTGTGGTATCTTCGCTCCTGAAAGGTGACAATTATGTATATTTCACGTGTTGCTGGTCTTTTGATTCTACACCTGTATGTCCATGCATCTGTTGCTTGTCTGTTTGTCGTGTTGTAAATATGGACATATTTCTTATACCAAGGACTAAGGGCATATTGGGATCTCCGTTTCGAAGTGATCAAGCCGTCTGCCTCGCATTATGAAGGTCGCGGATTCGTCCCCTGCGGTGTATAGACCACAAATACAAATGTTCAGGAGACTCTGGTAGTCATTGTCGTAGCACTCCCTGGGGTAAGGGGAACCAGCTATCACACTGTAACAACGGGATGTCTTAAGCCCTGGGACATAGGTGACCTCCATCTACAAAACCCCTTCAGCCCTTGGATCACTATCTCTCTCGCTATCAACCAAGGGACGTTACCCCTTTCAAACCTCGTCCTGAAAACATGGCATAACTCTGGTATTTAACTATGTAAACAAGATGGTGTATTATACAAGATGAATGATGATGATGATGATGATGACTCCGAGAAAGGCCTCACTGTATCTGGGTGAGACAAGACAGGAATGTGCACGAGCAGTCTCAGGGTAGAGGTATCATCATCGGGACAGGTCAAGAGGATCACGCTACAGATAAACTCGAGAGTAGTAGGAGAGGCGCAAAACGATGATTATTTGCCGGAGCCTCCGGCAATTGACCTTGACCTCGGCTGATTTTCACTCCCCCTCGGTCATGAAGTTGGGTAAGGGGTAAGGGGTGGTATCTAGGTCATATCTAAGGGCGATAATTCTAAGATTTTATGTTTCTAAGGGCAGATAACTATTGAGTGGGTGTATAAAAATTTTAATTAATTATTAAAAAATAAAATAAAATAAATAAAAATAAAAATAAATAACGACGGGGTGTGGGGTGGTGGCGATGGGGGTGGGCGCGTGGGGTGAGACTAGGCGGTTCGGGCTTAAACACTATCAGGTATATAATAATTTTTATTAAATCATGTATAAACAATACAATGCATATTAAATAAGTAGCGGCATAGTGGAAAACGATGATTATTTGCCGGAGCCTCCGGCAATTGACCTTGACCTCGGCTGATTTTCACTCCCCCTCGGTCATGAAGTTGGGTAAGGGGTAAGGGGTGGTATCTAGGTCATATCTAAGGGCGATAATTCTAAGATTTTATGTTTCTAAGGGCAGATAACTATTGAGTGGGTGTATAAAAATTTTAATTAATTATTAAAAAAATAAAATAAAATAAATAAAAATAAAAATAAATAACGACGGGGTGTGGAGTGGTGGCGAGGGGGGTGGGCGCGTGGGGTGAGACTAGGCGGTTCGGGCTTAAACACTATCAGGTATATAATAATTTTTATTAAATCATGTATAAACAATACAATGCATATTAAATAAGTAGCGGCATAGTGGAACATTCTGGAACGTAGTACCGGGGAGTTATACGTCGGCAAGTGTGGGAAAATCTCCGGCGGGTGTGACGGTGGTCGGTTCATAACAGACGTGGAGGGGGTGCATACGGAAAAGTCATTAAGTAAAGGGTTGTAAAAACGTGGGTGAGTGGTGTGTTAAAATATTTTGAACTGTTAGCGCATTGGTGGTGTACAATAGTACGAATAGAAGGAATAGGTGCGGTGGGGATAGTAGTGGGTATGGGTTAGTGAAATTAGTTGATAAGGGTGGTTATTAGTGCTATGTAGATGTTCATAGTAGATTATTCACTAACATAACACATGTTACAAATGAAACCTTGAAAGCTAAAGATCGCTGATTGTAATGGATATAGTGTAGTATCATTCGGTGGTAAGGGGTGGGTACCAGGTATTAGCGGTCAACAGATGGTCAAGCAGTGGTCAAGTGAGGAAATTTTAGGGAAAAGTGGTTATAATGATAGGGTGATGCTTAAAGGGTGGTAAATTAGTAGTCAAGTAGTGGTCAAGTAGTGGTCAAGTGGTGGTCAAGTAAGGAAAATTTTAGGGAAAAGTGATTGTAATGATATGGTGATGATTAAAGAGTGGTAAATTAGAGGTCAAGCAGTGGTCAAGGAGTGGTCAAGTGAGGAAATTTTAGGGGAAAATTGGTCGTAATGATATGGTGATGATTAAAGGGTGGTAAATTAGTGGTCAAGCAATGGTCAAGTGGTGGTCAAGTAAGGAAAATTTTAGGGAAAATTGGTTATAATGATATGGTGATGATTAAAGGGTGGTAAATTAGTGGTCAAGTAGTGGTCAACCAATGGTCAAGTAGTGGTCAAGTGAGGAAATTTTAGGGAAAAGTGGTTATAATGATATGGTGATGATTAAAGGGTGGTAAATTAGTGGTCAAGTAGTGGTCAGCCAATTGTCAAGTAGTGGTCAAGTGGTCGAGTGACCACTTAAATTGTAGATGACGATGTCCCTAAGATTATGGTAGTGGTTAAAGTGATCGATGACATGGTCAAGTAGCGGTCAACCAGTGGTCAAGTGGTCGAATGAACACTTAAAAGGTAGAGAAAAGTACGTATATTGAAACGGTGATGGTAAAATGGTCAACAACGTGGTCAAGCAGTGGTCAAGCAGTGGTGACATGGTGATGATCAAGAGTTGGTCAAGTGGTGCTCAAATAGTGGTCAAGTAGTGGTCAAGTAGTCGAATGACCACTTAAATTATAGGGTATGGTATGTGTAATGAAACGGTGATGGTAAAATAAGTAAGGACATAGTCAAATAGTGGTCAAGTACTGGTCAAGTAGTGGTCAAGTGGTCGAAGGATCACTTAAATTGTAGGGTATGGTATGTGTAGTGACATGATGATGGTTAAAGTGATCGATGAAATGATCAAGACGTTATGCCGACTGCTAAGTTAAGAAAGTAATGTCCTTACTAGCGGCAATTTCCCTGACAGAATCGCCTCGAGCACTGATTTTGTATTGATCAATAGCACCTAGTGGTACAGTCAACAAAAAACAAAGAAAGGCTGTCAGCCAGTCTAAGAAATAGGTATGGAAAAGTAAGTCGACCAAGACTACAGAAGTTATATTTTTATTTCCTTTTTTTTCCCCTTTTATTTCTGAGCTTGGTCGACTTACTTTTCCATACCTATTTCTTAGACTGGCTGACAGCCTTTCTTTGTTTTTTATCACTTTGGACGACAAGTTTATAAGTTTAATTGATATATGTCTGTACTTGGTCAATATGTTTTCCTATTTGGTTATTTTTATAAGTTTGGATTTATAACTTTAGTCAGCCTTTTAGTTGTGTTGGGTACTATTTTTTCCTAGATTTTTATAAGTTTGGTCGAGATATTTCTGTATTTGGTCTAACTTTTCCCCCTTTGGTCGACAATTTTCCTACATTTTATACGTTGGGGCGAGCTATTTCTCTCTTTGAGTGATATTTTTCACATTTGGTTATCAAGGTTTCCTACTTTTCATAAGTTTGAATGATATATTTCATTACTTGTTCAATATTCTTCTTCTTTGACTATTACATTTTCCTAGTTGTTCAATAGCTTTCCCGTTAGAATAACAATTTTCCTACGTTTTATAAGTTTGGTTGAGCAATTTCTGTATTTGGCCGACACTTTTCACATTTGGCTATCATAATTTTCTTACTTGACCTAGGTTTTTTCACTTTGGCTAACAAAGTTTCCTACTTTTCATAAGTTTGGGTGTTATATTTCTCTGTTTGGCCGATACCTTTTCATACTTGCTTAACAAAGTTTCGTACTTTTCCTAAGTTTGTTGGGGGAAATTTCGTTACTTGGACAATATTTTCCCCATTTGGCTAACAAATGTTCCTACTTTTCATAAGTGTGGACAAGATATATCGTTACGTGGTCAATATTTTTTCTATTTGGCTAACAATATTTCCTATTTGGCCAAGATATTTTCCATTTGGTTAACATATGTTCCTACTTTTTATAAGTTTGGGTGATATATTTCTCTGTTTGGTCGATACCTTTTCATACTTGCTTAACAAAGTTTCGTACTTTTCCTAAGTTTGTTGGGGGATATTTCGTTACATGGACAATATTTTCCCCATTTGGCTAACAAATTTTCCTATTTGGCCAAGATATTTTCCATTTGGTTAACATATGTTCCTACTTTTTATAAGTTTGGGTGATATATTTCTCTGTTTGGTCGATACCTTTTCATACTTGCTTAACAAAGTTTCGTACTTTTCCTAAGTTTGTTGGGGGATATTTCGTTACTTGGACAATATTTTCCTCATTTGACTAACAAATTTCCTACTTTTCATAAGTGTGGACAAGATATATCGTTACGTGGTCAATATTTTTTCTATTTGGCGAACAATATTTCCTATTTGGCCAAGATATTTTCCATTTGGTTAACATATGTTCCTACTTTTTATAAGTTTGGGTGATATATTTCTCTGTTTGGTCGATACCTTTTCATGCTTGCTTAACAAAGTTTCGTACTTTTCCTAAGTTTGTTGGGGGATATTTCGTTACTTGGACAATATTTTCCCCATTTGGCTAACAAATTTTCCTATTTGGCCAAGATAAGTTCCGTTTGGTTAACATATGTTCTTACTTTTTATAAGTTTAGGTGATATATTTCTCTGTTTGGTCGATACCTTTTCATACTTGCTTAACAAAGTTTCGTACTTTTCCTAAGTTTGTTGGGGGATATTTCGTTACTTGGACAATATTTTCCCCATTTGGCTAACAAATTTTCATATTTGGCCAAGATATTTTCCATTTGGTTAACATATGTTCCTACTTTTTATAAGTTTGGGTGATATATTTCTCTGTTTGGTCGATAGATTTTCATACTTGCTTAACAAAGTTTCGTACTTTTCATAAGTTTGGTTTGGGTATTTCGTTACTTGGTCAATCTTTTTTCTCATTTGACTAACAAATTTCCCTACTTTTCATAAGTGTGGACAAGATATATCGTTACGTGGTCAATATTTTTTCTATTTGGCTAACAAATTTTCCTATTTGGCTAAGATATTTTCCATTTGGTTAACATATGTTCCTACTTTTTATAAGTTTGGGTGATATATTTCTGTATTTGACCAATAATTTTAATATTTTGTCTAACATATTTTCTTATTTGACGGTTGAAGTGGTACATAGAACGTGTATTTTTGTCTGGTTGTGAAGTGTGGCACTGAGCAGGTACACTGACAAATAACATATATTGGTCTTGGAAATGGTTTTCTGGAGAAAGATGTAAAGACACTATGGACACATAGAAAGGAAATGAAAGTGTGGCTATCTAATTTGATACGTGCTAACGTCGCTGATTATGACGGCGGACATGTGACCTGTCATGTTACGTGCATTGCCTAAGGTTGAATCGGGGCAGTTTGTTGTGTTGATGCTCGGGTGTCCTTTGGTGTAACCGGATAACACTAGGACTACACGGTTATAGAAAAGAGAGAGAGAAGGGGGTGACCATTTTACCCTTCGGATGCAGTGGTGATGATGCAGTGTTGATGATGCAGTGCATTCACTCCTATACACAGTGATCATCATACGTTAGGTTCCCTGACTCGACAACCGATAGGACACCCTTTTTCTATAGTTTCCCTCTTAACCACGTGTCTCAGATGTCCCATTACCCCTGTGACCGGATGTGACACCATATTTGACCAGTTTTAGTGAATGAGACGTAGTTTGGTTGTAGCAATTACCCATGTGTGATAGGGTGCGACGCCATCTTTGACCAGATGTAACTATTGTCCATGTGTGTTGACTGTACCACTAGGTGCTATTGATCAATACAAAATCAGTGCTCGAGGCGATTCTGTCAGGGAAATTGCCGCTAGTAAGGACATTACTTTCTGAACTTAGCAGTCGGCATAACGTCTTGATCATTTCATCGATCACTTTAACCATCATCATGTCACTACACATACCATACCCTACAATTTAAGTGATCCTTCGACCACTTGACCACTACTTGACCACTATTTGACTATGTCCTTACTTATTTTACCATCACCGTTTCATTACACATACCATACCCTATAATTTAAGTGGTCATTCGACTACTTGACCACTACTTGACCACTATTTGAGCACCACTTGACCAACTCTTGATCATCACCATGTCACCATACCTACTTTCACCGACAATTTAAGTAGTCATTCGACCATTTACCACTACTTGGCCACTACTTGAGCACGTCATCGATCACTTTAACCAACACAGGTTCACTACACGTACTTTCCATTACAATTTAAGTGGTCACTCGACCATTTGACAAGTACTTGCCCACTACTTGATCACTACTTGACAACGTCACTACTTAATTTATTCATCTCTGTTTCACTACACGTACCATACCCTACAATTTTCTCACTTGAGCGGTTGACCACTGATTGAGCACTACTTGACCACTGCTTGACCACGTTGTTGACCATTTTACCATCACCGTTTCAATATACGTACTTTTCTCTACCTTTTAAGTGTTCATTCGACCACTTGACCACTGGTTGACCGCTACTTGACCATGTCATCGATCACTTTAACCACTACCATAATCTTAGGGACATCGTCATCTACAATTTAAGTGGTCACTCGACCACTTGACCACTACTTGACAATTGGCTGACCACTACTTGACCACTAATTTACCACCCTTTAATCATCACCATATCATTATAACCACTTTTCCCTAAAATTTCCTCACTTGACCACTACTTGACCATTGATTGACCACTACTTGACCACTAATTTACCACCCTTTAATCATCACCATATCATTATAACCAATTTTCCCTAAAATTTTCCTTACTTGACCACCACTTGACCATTGCTTGACCACTAATTTACCACCCTTTAATCATCACCATATCATTACGACCAATTTTCCCCTAAAATTTCCTCACTTGACCACTCCTTGACCACTGCTTGACCCCTAATTTACCACTCTTTAATCATCACCATATCATTACAATCACTTTTCCCTAAAATTTTCCTTACTTGACCACAACTTGACCACTACTTGACCACTACTTGACTACTAATTTACCACCCTTTAAGCATCACCCTATCATTATAACCACTTTTCCCTAAAATTTCCTCACTTGACCACCACTTGACCACTGCTTGACCATCTGTTGACCGCTAATACCTGGTACCCACCCCTTACCATCGAATGATACTACACTATATCCATTACAATCAGCGATCTTTAGCTTTCAAGGTTTCATTTGTAACATGTGTTATGTTAGTGAATAAGCTACTATGAACATCTACATAGCACTAATAACCACCCTTATCAACTAATTTCACTAACCCATACCCACTACTATCCCCACCGCACCTATTCCTTCTATTCGTACTATTGTACACCACCAATGCGCTAACAGTTCAAAATATTTTAACACACCACTCACCCACGTTTTTACAACCCTTTACTTAATGACTTTTCCGTATGCACCCCCTCCACGTCTGTTATGAACCGACCACCGTCACACCCGCCGGAGATTTTCCCACACTTGCCGACGTATAACTCCCCGGTACTACGTTCCAGAATTTTCCACTATGCCGCTACTTATTTAATATGCATTGTATTGTTTATACATGATTTAATAAAAATTATTATATACCTGATAGTGTTTAAGCCCGAACCGCCTAGTCTCACCCCACGCGCCCACCCCCCTCGCCACCACCCCACACCCCGTCGTTATTTATTTTTATTTTTATTTATTTTATTTTATTTTTTAATAATTAATTAAAATTTTTATACACCCACTCAATAGTTATCTGCCCTTAGAAACATAAAATCTTAGAATTATCGCCCTTAGATATGACCTAGATACCACCCCTTACCCCTTACCCAACTTCATGACCGAGGGGGAGTGAAAATCAGAGGAGGTCAAGGTCAATTGCCGGAGGCTCCGGCAAATAATCATCGTTTTGCGCCTCTCCTACTACTCTCGAGTACCGCCTCACCGCGTGTATCCAGCTTCCTGACAGGTCTCGTCTTCTAGAAGTTGACAGGACGGTGACCGGCGTGAGGTGTATCTGGAACCTCATGTCTGTGATGACCTGAAAGACCGGCTCACCCTATTGAATAGATATGTCCCAAAGTCTCTGGTATGGCCGGGGACCTGTAACCATCTGATGTATCCCCGCAACGTAGAACGTAGATTGCTGGAAAGGGGAGAGTTCTCTGTCTCTCTATATGCTGGCTAAAGTGAATCAAGTCACTGGTGGAGGAACCCTCCAGCATAATCATAAACATAAGCCTGAGTGGCTGGGCACTTGGTAAAGATGGAATAGTTTATTAACTGGCGGTGGCTCTGCAGATAGTCTGCACATCTTGGACAAGAACTTGACAAGTGTACTTGCCTTGGGTGGAAGATCATTAACCAAACAACAATCGAAACCATAGTGTCAGGTTCTGGTTACATGACGTTTCGCTGGCAAAGTTGTAGCTGGTCCCATACGCTGATGTAGACTCTCGGGTTAGGTACACTTGGAACTAACTGCGGTGCCCAAGGACTGCTCACAACTTCTCATGCCTTCGTCCGGCTCACTGGACCCGTCACCAGATCTTCACTTAGCTCTCAGGAAGGTAGAACCTGGGGGAGAACAACACCCAGTGAAAGTAGTGTGACTCAAGCTTACCTTCAGCGCATATACTCCTACCCATAGTCCATCAGCAGGCGGATCCTTCCCATAAAGATCTCGACTCCCTCATTGGCGGCTCGCATCTGCACAGGATAAACTGGGCCTAGGACTGGACTGGTAACTGACTGAACGGCGTCATCTTCTCCAGAATGAAGTAGAGGTGGGCCCAAGATTTATATCCCCTGTCGCTGAGAGGTTGTTCTATCCTGCAAACTGCTACATAACATATAGGGTTAGTGAGTTAGTTGTACTCATAGACAGAATAGCCATGACGGAGGGCCTATGGCAGTACTTCCAAAACCCCCTCCCCGTTATCCGCCAGAGGTTATGTCGTACCGTGTCGTAGGTACAATCCAATGGATCCAATAGAATATACAGGGTGATCCCCCTGTAACAGAAATCCACACCCCGTTCTCCCCTTCCCTGGTCCCAGGTCGGGGCATTTAGAACGGTGTCCTGTTCCATCCGAACAATCCTGGCGCATCGGTCACTCCCCCCCCCCCCCCTTGCCACTCTCTCAGGAAACCACTATATATTAAGCTGGCCTTCCGTCGAGAGATATTAATTACAAGACAGATGTGAGGAAAGCCAAGAAGAAAGCCAGTGGTCGCCCCACCACATGACACGAAGTTCGACGCATGGCACGACCTTGAAACATTCCTCTGCGGTTTCGGCCGACCGGTGCACTCCATTAGTCTTACTCGCCCGAGTCCATCGATATATTACAAGCTATACACGATGCGACTCCTTAATCTACTTCCGGTAGCGCTTCGGGTAACGGTTCGGCTACGCCGGACATGTCGACGCTCGAGGTTATGAAGTTGGCCACGTGTGAACTCAAATTACAGGTCTCGTTCCCCTGAACTCGATTTGCCCGATCTACAGTGGCGGTAAATATGCCGCGCGTTGCTAACCTAATAAATATCTTTGCCGTACAAAGCTGGTAAACAAGCGGTGGCAACAGGCTTAAACTACAGGCGTAAAACACAAGCCTTCAAATGTTCACACCTGACTACTTCCTCGCGACGGTCAGTACACGCGTCCTAGCAACCTCGTGTTACAAAACACCGACACAGCACTACTTAAGAAAAAGGTTGTACACGTACCTTCAAACAAACAGCACGACTGTGAATATGGGAGCCGTTGTAAATTCAACTGGACATAATGTCGGAGTTCTTCAAAACGCATCCAGACACGTGTCGTCCCATCACTAAGCACTGGGTCAACATGTCGACTGCCTGCCAGCTATCTTCGTTCACAACTGAACTCTTTGTGTGCTGGACGTTCCACTGCGGTTGCGTCAATCAAGCGCAATCCGCAGTGTCGGAACTCCGTTTCCAACAACCAGTTTCTGGATTGCCGGTCTCTCTGGCTGTGGGGTTACAACACTTTCTCTCTGTAATCCCGTTTATCACGCAGAGTCTCGCAGCGGAGCGAGAACTGAGGTGGTTCGACCCCCGCTCGTGACTTGCGGATACTGAGCCGGCCGCTCAGAAAGCAATGGCAAACTACTGAGCGTAATCTTGCCAAGAGATCAACAGACAGCTGAAAGATGCTGCTGTTGACAGCTAAGTCCTGTAAAAGGATACGCAAAACATTTAGTTTCTGGATTATTCTCCAAGGGTGAGCAATCGCTCTGGTCGGGTTGTGTCATTTTACTGGTTCTTTCCCCTAGACCAGTACATTTTCACCCGGCCGAAAATGGTCACAAGGCGAACCGACTGAGTTTCGTGACGGTCATCAATGGAGCAATGGAGTTCGTGCTTTCTGCGATGCTCTCGGCAAACGGTATACAGTTCTACGGAGAGAGATATAACCAGATGGGGTAAAACCTTGTGCAATGAAGTCGACCCTCCCGACTTAAGTATTTCGATTTCGATTTCACCATTACCCCTACCCTGTTAAACTTCAAGGAGAAGTTATAGTTGCGGTCCATCACCGGCTCAGAATGATAGTCCTGGGTTTAAACGCACAGGCTTATTAATCCGAAAGTGATTGTTGCCCATATGGAGTAATTGCTTAAGTACAGTACTTTTCTTTTAGACTTTCTTTATAACAGCCGTCCCTGCAAAGTCCAAATCGATAGTCAAAGGGATATAGCTCTGTATCGATTCCTAACAATGAAGGATGTGTAATGGCCTAGCAATGGGTCATACCTAGACTTTTCCTGCTTATGTTTTAATGTTATTAAATTGTTTAATTTCATGCTCTTCTTTACATCTGTTTGTGTTGTTCCCGAGGAAGATTAGTATAATCGAAACTTCCATTCGTTGTGTCGTAGTAAAATTATTTTTATTTTATTATTTTTGGTATGTGCAGGGAAAATAACATGAAAATTAGCACAAGCAAAACAGAGGTAATGACTATAACAAAAGAAGAAAGAAACAACAATTCACCTAAACAAACTTCCCTTGAAACAAGTAAAGAGTTTCAAGTACCTAGGAAGTATAATATCATCAAATGGCAGATCAGAAGATGAGATCGAAAATAGATGCTATAAGGCAAACCAACTCACTGGACAAATGGCACCAATACTAAAGAACAAACATGTATAAATAACTACTTTTACAATACAATCTTCCTACCAACTCTATGTTACCAATGCCAAACCTGGACAATGACAGAAAAAGAGAAAAGAAAAATCACAACAACAGAAATGAGATTCCTGAGAAGAATACTCACGTATCCAGAAGAGATAAGATCAGAAATGAAGAAATCAGGACTAAAGTGGGGGTTATAGCAGCGCTAGATTTTATTAGAAAGCAGCAAGTCAAATGGTTTGGCCATGCAAGTAGGTTACCAGTCAACAGCATACCACAACAAGCAATGGTGTACAGACCAGATGGAAACAGAGGAAGAGGCCGACTACGTAAACGTTGGACGAAGGGAATAGCAGAGTCCATGGGAATATCGATACATGAAGCCCATAATCGGGCACTCTCACGATGTTTATACTTCACCTCGACACCGCAAGGTACAAGAGGAACATGATGAAATGACATGAGATGAACAATAGTCATTTCTTTCAAACACATAGATAATAATAATGATTCCTATCCACCATGGAAAGAAAATATCATTTATAAACACTCGTTACAACAACAGTAACAATGTGGCATCGCATTCTAATGGATCAGTTAGATGTTAAAACAACAGTATCAATGTAACATTACTTTCTAATGCATCAATTAGATGTTACAGCAACAGTAACAATATAACATCGCAGTGTAATGGATCAGTCAAATATGACAACAACAATGTCAGTGTCACAGTACATCATAATGTCAGTCGCATGTTACAGCAACAGTGTCAATGTAACAATCCATTCCAATGGATTCTTCACACGCTACAACAAAAATGTAAAATCTTTTTCCTATGAACCTTATTTCTGCCCCCCCCCCCACCCCCTTATAGTCTCTACTGTGTGGGGTTGGTGATCACGTCTGTCCGGTTTTCTGTCTCATGTGCTGCCAATAATTTCGGATGCGGATGTTCCTCAATGCTAAAATGTCAAAGTGTCTCTATTCTCCTCAAATTTGTCCCTTTGTGATACCATGCTCCAGATTTCCCCTTCTCATGACATGCCAAAAGAATGTGAACTGCCTTCTTCTGATGCGAGTAACTAGTCCTCTTTGTGAATTAATTTCTTTTAAGGCATCTTCATTGCTATTTTTTTCCGCCAGTGGTGTCCTCAATATTCTTCTATACAACCACATCTCCATATACTCCTCATTTGTCTACTAATTGTCAATGTGCAACAGGAGTGGCTCAATATAGCTCTTAAGAACTTTCTTTATTACCTCGATTTATAAAGATAAATTGCAGACAATATTTTTCATATAGCGAAATGCTGTCTTTGCTTGGGCAATTCTACGCTTAACTTCCTTAATATGTCTGTCATCGGCTGTTATTAAAGAACCTGTAAAAAAAATAGTTTCTTCTTTGCGGTGTAGGACAGGGGAGTTTTGAGCCTAAAAAATTAAGGCCGCTTGCCTTGTGCAGTCGCCGCGAACTGTAAAGGTTAGGATTTTCTTTTTGATCCCGAAAGGAAAAGATCCACATCTTACCGAGGATTCGAACCCGGGTATCCCGAAGGAAAGCTCCGCATTCTAGCCACTTGGCCAGCCGTTCCTATTAAAGCACCTAAATACTTAAATACATTGACTTATTTCACATTGGTTCTATTCACTTTGATGTTGCCTTGGGGAAGACATGTTGTTTTCTTTGTACTTACCATTACCCCTGTTTTTCTGTTATTCAGACAAAGTCCTGTGTTTGACTTTATGTTGCATTTACATTTATCATTTCATGAAACTGCGTTCCACTTTCAATTCCCAACTGGTTGTCAAATCTCAGGGTTACTTTTTGTTGCAAATATACTTGTTTAAAAATTATTCTTAGATGTCATAAATGTTTAATGTTCAACATTCTTTTTATTTCTTAATGGTTCACTCATCAAATGCTTAAGGTCAGAGTGGCTGAATGGATAAGAACGCCTGTTCTTAAACATCCGTTGTGCCGATGCTGAGGTAAGGTGTTCAGCCACTACACTGAATAGTTGGACTAAAATTTTGACCTCTCGTCCTTGACTTTGGGGCGTAAATTACAAGTACTCATGAAGTCGGAGTGGGTCCTCTGAAGTCGGAGCAGGGTCGCCTGATAGCGAGGGACACTGTTAATAGGGAAAGCTAATCCACACGCAAAATTCAGTCCAGCACTACTAGAAGTAGTGTGTATGGATTAAGCGAGCGAGTGAAAAAAAAAAGATGTTTTAGTCTAGTCAATAAAGCCCACATATAGATCAGAGAGTCAGCTGGTGAAATTAGAGCGCATACAGAACGAAGTGATGCGGGTCATTCTGGGATGCACCAGAGACACCCCAGTAGTGTGTATGCGTTACATCCTTGGTCTGCCGACTGTTGCTGGTAGGCACAAGGTGATGCAAGCGAAGGCATACCTCAGAGTAGCTGCAGACACAGATCACCCGCTGCATGAGGCGCTGGACGCAGTTAAGGAGGTCCCTTCGGGGTCCTGGCTAAAGTCAGTAGGATCGCCGATTCCTCCGAAGTCGGAGAGTGTCTGCCTGTACGGCGAGGAACCACCAGTCTGCACACCAATAAGCCAGACATGGGACAACGGATACTCACGCAAAACTCAGGTCCTGTATGACATCACACTGATGTTGGACAACAGGATGCCTTCATCCGACATACAGGACTTCGCGTTGGAGCTCAAGCCAACGAACACAAGCAAGCAAGCATAAGAGGGAAATCATTGATGGCTCTTGCGGAGGATACGATCAGACAGGTGTACATCTTGGAGAACATTAGATGAGGAGAGGAGTGGGTCAGAGTGCCAGTGGAGCAGTCAGACTTGTGCAGAGTTATAATCACATTGAGCCGGGAGTGCAGGGAGTGGCCAGCAGGGGCCACGGAAGTGGAAATCCAGCAACGGATTCAGGATAATGCTCGCCGGGGGATGTGATTATC
Source organism: Cepaea hortensis (assembly GCA_963921405.1). Classification (NCBI taxonomy): domain Eukaryota; kingdom Metazoa; phylum Mollusca; class Gastropoda; order Stylommatophora; family Helicidae; genus Cepaea; species Cepaea hortensis. The sequence continues at coordinate 53,529,054 of OY992883.1, read as the reverse complement.
TACACGAATGGTTCGGTGTTGAGAGGTAGGAGAAGTGCCTGGGGATTCTTAGCAAAAGCTAATGGTCGACGTTTGGTGCAGGAGAGCCTGGCGTATGATACCACAACATCTAGCTTAAGAATGGAGGTTGAGTCGCTCAGTGCAGCTTTCCGCTGGATGGAGAATACGATACATACACACATTGTGACTGTAACTGACTCAGAAAGCATGCTGAGGAGGGTGAGGACAGGCAGGCTTCGTGCAGAGTGGCTTGCTTCGCTTCGGAGGTCACGGGTGGCAAGCATCACCTGGATCTTTTCTCCGGGGCATGCCGGTGTGTTGGGGAATGAACAGGCGGACAAATTGGCTGGCTCGGCAAAACTTTGTGGAGTATTGATGCATGACAAGGCAGATGTGGTTGCGGCCTTGTGAGAGCACATATACACCTCGGAGGAGCAAATGGATCATCATAGTCTGGCAAGAATGAGGCAGCGAGGGGTGATGAGGGGACCTGGCCGACGCTCGACGCTGAGAGGAAAGGCGACACGGACATATAATCAGATTGCTACTGGAACTATTGGTGTTGGAACTCTTCGCTGGCTGCTGAGGATGTGGACGGAGCGCTTATGGGAATGCCCCGAATGCTGTGATGTCGGTTAATCAATCAATCAATCAATCAATCAATCAATCAATCAATCAATCAATCAATCAACCAATCAGTCAATCAATCAATCAGTGTCTTTTTTATTTCAGTCGATATTTCTGTTAATGTTCTCAACCTGTATGTGGTGTTGTTAGTTTCTTAACCTTCCACAGATGCACACTACCCATCCCTAGATTCTGGTTTTATTTGATTTCTGATTCCTTTAATTATTTTATTTCTGAGTCCTCTAATTATTTTATTTCTTATTCCTCTCATTATAATTCTTGTTAATATATGGTCTCGTTACCAGAGCTGAGGTGAAGCACATACGAGCGCAATTTGTAATCACGCATCGAAACAATTGTAGAAAATTCTGAAGCAGATCGCCTTGCGCTGGTCAAAGGTGTGAGTACCGGTGGTTAAGAACGCAATGGCAAACTACTGAACGTAAACTTGCCAAAATGTCACAAAAAGTCAAAATAAAATTCCTGGTGTTGACTGCGACGCCCTCTAAAGTATATGCAACTAACCTAACCAACTTAGTAGTTTAGTTCCATCGTATAGACAACTGAATATTTAACTTATACGAATAAAGAATCATCTTTGCTTGGAATAGCACATAACATAAACAATATGTAAGTTATTACACAAAACTGCATGGGTAACACATGATCTCTAAAATTCAACCCAAATTTGTGCTGTAAAGAAGTTTAACCCCATTCCCGGTTCCCGTCATGGGGTGTATTTATTTTGCCTGTTTGGAAGCACAATGTAACACAGTAATAGCAAGTTAACATGAAACTATAGTGGCCATTGAGAGGAGAGGCACGCCCTCTAGAATCTTGAGAACTGTTTTTATTTTTTGTGATGGGATGCCTCTTCTTTATGTTCTCAACGTGTAACAAAGTTTCATTTCACAGTTTAAACTTTTCTCATTTAGTCATAATAAACATTAGAATAATGTAAACTAACATGTAACAAATTGCCGAATGTGATTATTCCCATCCCATATTCTCAATGTTCAGATAAAACGACAGACGAACCTATCGATTTTACTGTTTTATTTAAAACAGACCATGGCGATTAGTTCCTTCCTGAACCGACTTCCGCATAGACAGTACAGCAGGCAGTTCACACAATTGTTTGTGTACGTTAGAAGATCTGAGAGTGCTATCGCCAAATCCTGGTCACTGGTTGTCTGCAATAGAAAAACATTCTCATATTTAGCATCTGATCGTTTTCGTAATCAGATGCATTGCCAAATGGTGTGATCAAATTTATCAGATATGATTTCGAACAGAATGCATTCATTTATAGGCTGATATTGTTCTATTGCTATAAAAATTAAAAAGTTAGTTGCATATCCTTTACATGACGTCGCAGCTAACTCCAGCATTTTCTGGCTGTTTGTGATTTCTTGAGAAGTTTACGTTGAGTAGTTTGCATTGCTTTCTTAACGACCGGAAATCATACCATTCTATAAAAACCAGCACATGGCGGCCTGCTTTCAAATCTCCCGTAGCTGTGTTACGAACGCGGTATGCGGGGTTGAAAATTGTTTTCGCAATCCCCTGGTCACAACGCCGGCTATAATAAAAGGATGTCATTAAAATTCTCTTGCTCTTTTCATGAAAAAAAAAACAAAAAACAATATCTCCAGTTATTACAACATGATTTAGTTTACTCTTTTCTTTTCACAATGTAGCAAAAATATGTGAACTTTTAATGGCCTTTACTTAATTTCTTTACCCATTATTTTATGATGATGATTATGAATCATTTCATTACATTTTATCTAGGCTCTATTCACCTGTTTTTGTTAAGATACAGGTTTTATATAGCAGGTAAACATTTTACATAAACATTTACATTATATATATATATATATATATATATATATATATATATATATATATATATATATATATATAAAAATATATATATATATATACATATTATACATTATACGGGTGCATTTGTGTGTGTGTGTATGTGTGAGAGGGATGCATTTGTGTGTGTGTATGTGTGAGGGATGCATTTGTGTGTGTGTGTGTGTGAGGGATGCATTTGTGTGTGTGTGTATGTGTGAGTATATGCGTGAGTGTGTGTATGTGTGAGTGTGTGTATGTATGTGAATACGTGTGTGAGCGAGGGTGTGTAAGTGTGTGTGTGTATGTGTGTATGTGTGAGTATATGCGTGAGTGTGTGTATGTGAGTATGTGTGAGTGTATGCGTCTGTGCTCGCGAGTGAGTGTGTGTGTGTGTGTGTGTGTGTGTGTGTTGAGTGTGAGTGTGTGTATCTGTGAGTGTATATGTGTGAGTGTATTTGTGAGTGAGTGTGTTTGCATGTGTGTATGTGTGAGTGTGTGTACGTGTGAGTGTGTATATGTGTGTAGGAAAAGGGGTGTAAGTGAGGTCATTTTAATTTTACTCACAATCAATCACTGAAAAAGTCATTGCGCAAAGCGACAATCCTGCCGCCTTTATTGCAATGTTAGTTGCTAAGAATTTTATTTACAGCATGCTTTCATCTTGCAGGATTCCGATTTGTGTCCATTCATGTTAATGCCGGTCAGCAATCAGAAGAACATGATCATTTATTTATTTGTTCTGATCTATCCGTGTGATTTTCTGATGTAGATGTAAAGGAACCTTCTCCACTCATTAAGGCATATTGTGTATATGGTGCCGGCCGCACATTTTTATAGATCCATTGGCACTCGATGGGTGATGTTACCCATACCACACCAACCGCTTTTGCTTCCCATATTATTTGTTAGCACAGTTTTAAGCAAGGTCAACCTGCGAGTCCAGGACAACGTAAATAGAATATCCCCGCATCAATGGAGATTCGAGCTCATGACCACCAGACAGGCAGGCAAACTTACTTGCCACTGCGCCACCACAGGTTTAATCTTCGTCACTGCAACAATAAAATTAAATTTTAAGGAACCATGTTCCAGGCATTGAGGGGTATTGGTATTATAGTACTAGCTACAATATTTGTATACACTGATCTGCATTCGACCAGTTATGTTGTCAGTCTCACACAGGTCGTCTCTACTTCCCGGCACATATTCTGGTATCCATTTTAGCCTGGGTCGATCTGAGAGCTCGGTCAATTAAAAATCCCTGTCGATGGGGATTCAAACAGACGATCACAAGACCGCAGGCAAACGTTCTTGCCAATGCGCTACAGCGTCTCACAAAGGAATAATGTACCTTTCGCTATTTAATTTGTCTGTTTTAAGTAATGCTAGATCTAACTGTATGTTCCGTGGAGCCAACTGTGTAGTCTGAAATTGTTATCTAATTTTTCGTATGATAAACATAATCATATTCACAGTTTGCCCCTGAACTAGTTTTTGCTTCTACTAAAATGCTTCTGATTCACTTTGGAATCAATGTGTGGTCAGTTTAATTGTGAACAGCACCTCCACGAATTCTACAAGTCTATAATCGTCCAGGATTGTTATTGAACAACGCTCATATGATCACATCGTGTGATTTTGCCAATACTATCTATTAGTGACATTGCTCATTCCTTTCAACTGGGCCATGTACACCAACCACGCAGTTCACATTTTCATTGCTGACATTTGTGCACGCGCGCGCGCGCGCGCGCGCACACACACACACACACACACACACACACACACACAGTATGTATGTGTGTTAGTTAGTTATATTTTGGGGTGTCATCCTTGCAATCCGAACAAGTCCGTGGTTGCCCAGAACCTCCCCACAATATATGTATCAGCGTCCAGTGGCCAATAGTTCCAGTTCTGTGTCGGTTTGCGAGACCCCTCATTCTTCCGATGTGCTTCTCGTGTCTGGCCGTGCCAGTTCTAATTTCTGTCTCTTATTCTGGATAAAGTATTGGATTCACTGGCGTCAAAGTGCTCCGCTCTCGACATCTCTTTAAGGTCGTTAGTAACATCGGCACGATCAGTGGGCTGGCCATCTGCAGGTGATGCAGAGCCAGCAAGTTTATCAGCTCGTTCATTTCCCTGAACTCCCGCACGTCCCGGAATAAAGATAAAGGTGTGTGTGTGTGTGTGTGTGTGTGTGTGTGTGTGTGTGTGTGTGTGTGTGTGTACGCATGTACTGTGTTGGTATGTAGGTAGGTGGGTAGACAGGCATGAAGTCAGATAGGTAAGCGTGTAGCGTGCATGTTTGCATGAGTGTGTACGTAGGTATGTATTTGTGGGTGTGTGGGTGTGTTTGCGCGCTCATAGGTGTGTGTGTTTTTGAACTCTTTCATGTGGTACAGCAGTCGCTAAAAGTAACATTTAAACAATACAAACACATTCAGTATCTTCTGTCAGCCATTAACAAAACATACATGCCATACTCACCGGAAGCTGTATTAAGTGTGAAAAAAATATTGCGATTGGTAGGTTGCAGACGATGAAGACAACACTCACACTGATCAAAGTTACAATCACTGATTTCTGCTGTGCGATTTTAGCTCTTCGGCTCATCTGGGTAAACAACATGAGCCTGTTATTTTGAACTTCGAAGCATGTCTTTGTCGCGGGCATGTGAACAATGGACAATAACAAGACAAGCTGAGAAACATCTACATGCGGTGGGAAAGTGGCTTTTGTGGAAAGTGCTAACAATATTATTGTCACAAAGTGGTTATGGTTGACATAGAGAAGTGGCTATAGATGTCTAGAGCAGTGTTTCCCAACCTTTTTTGTACCGTGCCCCACTTAAGCCTTTCTAAAATTCATATTGCCCCCCTCCCCCGCCCCATGCCCCCCCCCTCAACATATACATTATTTTTAATATTCAAAAATTGAATGTTCACTAAAGAAACTTGAATGATAGGTTTCAGGAAGAAATCACTAGGTAATTATTGAGCAAACACAGTAAGTAAATTTTCAAAACATATAATGGAGAACTGAAATTCAAGTACAAAATAATTTTAATGAAAGATTTTTCTATATTATTTTAATTATTAGTAATTATTTATTATTTAAATTTAGTGAGATCCTTGCGCTTGATGCTTGCTGCAAAGAGATCTTATGTCAGGTTCCAATATAGTTAACTTCAGTCTCAAGTCTCCCTGTTTTGTTATATTCAGTCGATTTCTTCCATTTTCGAATTGCCCCCCTTAACAGTCAAATTGCCCCCCTGTGGGGCGTGGGCCCCACGTTGGGAAACACTGGTCTAGAGGATGTCTGTGTGAATGTTGTTTTGAACGACTGATCAACAACGATAAGTCAACATCGAAGGCAAGGCGGCGCACATGATCTTTTAATAGGAACACAAATGATGATACACTACTCAGGAACACTTCAGCTTAGAACTATATCCACATATATTGCATCTGCCCAGTTACAACACACTCAGAGAACACTGTCGCCCAATAATCTTGGCTGAGATTTCCTCCTCAGCCCGACACCGACTACTTGGCTAGTATCCTGAACGTAGCCCAAACCTCACTGCCCAGACCCAGACCTCCCCTCTCTGCTCAAAACTCAACTCCCCGTCATTTTCCCAGCCTGTTCTCTTATTCGATTTTTCCCGAGACCGCCCAAGAAACATCATTTAACCTCTTTATCCCCGATCTAAATTACTCCAACATAATCTTACCGAGTTTCCCTTTGTCTCCCAGTTTGCTGTCCTGTTTTAGCATCTCATTAGTGACCTCCTCTTAGCCCGTACGTGTCCTAACAATCCCTGTGTTGGGTCTTCCCCATTGTTCTCGAGATTCTTAATTGACTTCTCTGACCCAGTTACATTGCTAGTATTATAACATTCTTAACAAGTCGTTTACCCCAGATTTCAGCACACCCATGCACGTTACAATTATGAACGGACAGAAAAACGAATGAGAAAGTTGTAAAAAATATAAATAAATACCGCGTATTTGTTAAAGAGATTAGGCGTAGACAATCAAGATTGTTTGGACACGTTATGAGAAGACGTTGGCAAAACTTGGTGACAACTAGTAAAATTTAACATAAAACAATAAGGGAAAGGCATAGCGATAATTGCTTGGATAGCTTGCCCACATGGCAAGAGGGACAAAAACACAGAGTGATGAACGTGTGAGTTGATCAACTGTTATGGTTCACACTTATCTGCATGGCACTGGATGCAGATGATGAGCATCGCACTTGCATAGCTACCTACTAGCCTTGCCTTGTTTCCCCCTCACATTTGGCTATATAAATAAAGGGTTGTTCATTTGAAACCCGTTCCAATGGCTTTATTACAAAAGTATGAAATAAACATTATAGTGTGTGTGTGTGTGTGTGTTTTTTTTTTTTTTTTTACCTCAATATAAAATTCAATATCTCAGTAACCAACTGAGGGAAAATGATGAGATTTAGCATATAGCCTTATCATTATGTCGACCCAACAAAACAATTTTTGTTCTGGAGATTGTACAGCAGATTTCAATGTTTGTTTATATGTGGTACATAATTTACGGCTTAGAGATTAAGTCCATCATTTTAAAAGTATTACAGCTTCACCAAGACACATCCGCGTTTTTTTTAAATTGTCTCGTGATTTTCGTTTTGGCACAAAGTGCGCGGAGTTAAATGGTATTGTTCAGAGATGTCTGCAATGGGGGTTCTTTCATGAAACGTGATTATATAAATAAACTAGCTGACTCGGCCCGGCTTCGCCCAGCTCCTGGCGGAGATCTATCTATCTATCTATCTATCTATCTATCTATCTATCTATCTATCTATCTATCTATCTATCTATCTATCTATCTATCTATCTATCTATCTATCTATCTATCTATCTATCTATCTATCTATCTATCTATCTATCTATCTATCTATCTATCTATCTATCTATCTATCTATCTATCTATCTATCTATCTATCTATCTATCTATCTATCTATCTATCTATCTATCTATCTATCTATCTATCTATCTATCTATCTATCTATCTATCTATCTATCTATCTATCTATCTATCTATCTATCTATCTATCTATCTATCTATCTATCTATCTATCTATCTATCTATCTATCTATCTATCTATCTATCTATCTATCTATCTATCTATCTATCTATCTATCTATCTATCTATCTATCTATCTATCTATCTATCTATCTATCTATCTATCTATCTATCTATCTATCTATCTATCTATCTATCTATCTATCTATCTATCTATCTATCTATCTATCTATCTATCTATCTATCTATCTATCTATCTATCTATCTATCTATCTATCTATCTATCTATCTATCTATCTATCTATCTATCTATCTATCTATCTATCTATCTATCACGAAGACTCAAAGCGGGTCTGTCACCCATGTGTACATGTGAACAAACTACACAGACAGTTGAACAGATCGTTAAAAATGGAAACATAATGACTAAATTGCTGTATCATTTCTGGTCACTCCATACGCACATTAATGCACAGCTATTTGGAAGCTTTCACGAACTCAATATAAAAAGCTAACATGAATATTTGTGTACACTTTATTAACCAGCAGCTGAAGAAACAAGAAGGAAATGAAAAATAAGGTAAGAAATATATTCCTTCTACTTTTCTGTTAATTTACAAATTATTTACCCCATGCCTCTGTAAATTCTCTGTCTTTACTAATATTACACATTGCATCCCTCTCGGGATTCTCCGTAGTGAAGTGGTCAAGTCGTCTGACTCGGGCTCTGAAAGTTGTATGTTCGATTCCGGGCCGCGTCCTTCATTTCACAATGCATTTTTTGGGAGACTTCCGAGGGTCGTCGCTGGAGCTACGGAGTTCGTGCTTTGTGCGACGCTTTCCGCGCTGCGGAAAGAAACCGAGCCATTTGGGATAAAAACCCGGTGCAACGTAGCCTACCCAGTCGACTTTTAAGCTAGTTCTTTCATTGCACCCACTCCCATACGAATCCGGATACGCCTTGTGTGTCATCTGAATTGGCGGGACTTCCATTACTGTAAACATAAATTTGTTAGCGAGAAATCACTAGTTGTTCAGCAAAACATCAAAGAAATGTCGCCGCTTTCGATGATTTAAGTTGTTTTTGGACCTATCAAAGACATATTCCTTAGGTGGGGGTAAATATAAGACGGCTGGAAAAATTTCATAACGATGCAACAGACAGTTTTCAAAATAATTGATCGTGAATGAAGGCATTCTTTGTGGGACATACTATAACAGGTGTCTCTCATCATCTCATCATGTTCCTCTTGTACCTTGCGGTGTCGAGGTGAAGTATAAACTTCGTGAGAGTGCCCGGTTATGGGCTTCGTATATCGACATTCCCATGGATTCTGTTATTCCCTCCATCCAACGTTTACGTGGTCGGCCTCTTCCTCTGTTTCCATCTGGTCTGTACATCATTGCTTGTTGTGGCATGCTGTTGACTGGTAGCCTACTTGCATGGCCAAACCATTTGACTTGCTGCTTTCTAATAAAATCTAGAGCAGCTTTAACCCCTACTTTAGTCCTGATTTCTTCATTTCTGATCTTATCTCTTCTTGATACGTTGAGTATTCTTCTCAGAAACCTCATTTCTGTTGTTGTGATTTTTCTTTTCTCTTTTTCTGTCATTGTCCAGGTTTGGCATTGGTAGCACAGAGTTGGTAGGAAGATTGTGTTATAAAGTGCTTTCTTAGTAGTTATTAACACCTGTATAACAGGTGTGGTAGAATTAAACAAAGCATTCATTTTGAAAGAATTGTTCACCATGGGTTAGTCAGAAGAAGTCGCCGTAGGCATTCAGGCAAGCATCCCATTGTTAGGTAGGCGGCGAATGCCGTCGGCAAAAAAAGGATTGTGGTTGCTCACTGAACCAAGTGGTTCATTACGTCTGCATATGTGTGAAATCGTTGCCACTTGAGTGCGTATTTTAGAGGTCCGAACAAATGAAAATTACATGACGATAAATCAGGACTATAGGCTGGATGTTGCAGAATTTCCCATTTTTTCCAAGCTTCCTGCACAATCTTTGCAACATAGGACGAGCATTATCGTGCAACAAAATCACACCGCGAGAAAGCATGCAGGGTCGTTTATTCTTGATGGCTTTTCGCAGCTTGTCTGGTGTTTTCAAGTAGCGGGTAGAGTTGATGTTGACACCAGGTTCTTTAAAGTCATGTTCAAAAAATGCTCTCAGCATAACCTTACTAGCGGAAACCTGTAACTTGAATTTTTTGGCATTTGGTGATCCAGCATGCTTCCATTGCATGCTCTCTCTTTTGCTGCTCGGCTCAAAGTGGTGACACTATGATTCATCGCCTGACACTTTGCGGAAGAGAAATTCATCAACCCCCACTCTGTAACGCGGCTAGTGGTTCAAATACCAACCCATGTGTTCCTCTTTTTGGTGGTCGGTCAACATCCGTGGTACCCACTGTGAACACACCTTCCGATATTGCAGTTTCTTACAAACGACCTTTTGAATTGTCCCAATTGACACATCAAATCCTTTCGCTACCGAACATATGCTTCGACAACGGTTCATCTGAACTGCTGCATCAATATTGGCGATGATCTTTTTCTGTTGCAACAATATGCACTTGACCCGGCCTTCGAAGATCTGTCGTGAACTGACGTCCTTTCCGAAACACTCGTGCCCAGTCTGTCACTGGTGTCTTCGACACACATTTGTTACCGTACGCTGTCTGCATTCTTCGATGAATGTCCACTGGTCGACATCTTTCAAATGAAATAAACTGAATCACCGCTCTTTGAGCTCCTTTGGACGGATTTTGGATCAACCCGGCCATTTTCTCAACGGTCAGAAACAGAACCTGTGCATCATGGGACGATAAGCACGTGCGCTTTTATTCATTGGTCATTACTTATCACATGACTATGACATGATCATGTTCAACGTACGCAATTACGCGTGGTGCGGCACGAACGGATTTCAAATGAACACGCCTAATATCATGTCTTTCAATGCGGACAAAATGTCTAGTGTTCAATTATTTCTTTCATGAAGTCTTATTTTCATTTCTAGCTTCTCCAGATAGTTCATATCGGCCCTGATTTCCCTGAATGTGACGTTTTCGCCTTTATTCTAATATTTACAGAGCCTCTGATTGATTTTCTCATTGCGTGTTTATTGTCAATATATTTCTCCGCTGTAGAGTAGTGTTGAATATAATCATACATACATATCACTTGGCCATATATCGATATATCTAACTGTATACTGAGTATTTACCAGGCTAGCTACCGTATGTACCTACCCAATTAATCAACTGTGAGTTTACCTGCCTTCTAATGAACTCCATACATGTTTAACTACATGTTTCCAGTGCTACACAAACTAGTAGAATAAGTCAAGGACACTCTTACACATTTTAAGGCGTAGTGGATATAAGGTAAGCAAGTAGAGTCAAGGTCTCTCCCACACGCCTTCAGACACACTGTGCATATGGTGGCAGATGCGTATTTATATAGACCTACTGACACTAAGGTGGGTGAGACAGGCAGTATAACGCCTACTGCTTTTAGTTCCCAAGGCATTACCTGGTACCCAGATTAAGCTGGGCCTATCTGGCTGGTATATGATGTTTTACTTAGAACACTTCCTGGTATACATTTTTCTAGTTTGTTGCATATCCTTTACAGGGCGTAGCAGTAAACACCAGCAGCTTTTGTCTGTTCGTGATTCCTAGGCATGTTTACGTTCAGTAGTTTGCCATTGCTTTCTGACCGACCGAAACCCATACTTCACTTAATAAACAGATATAGGCTAAGTATAGGTATAGGTTAGGTGTAGGACGTATATCGAGCGTACATCTTGCGCAATAAAATTGGGATTTATTATTTGTAAATTTTAATTAAAATTTAATCACACAAATTTAACTTTTTCCATTTCTAACACTGGTTTGTATCTATGTCTCTTAAGAAAGAGTTTGTTGTGTTTGATGTATAGTTAGTGTTAGGGTTAGGGTTAATAAGAAAGAGTTTGTTGTGCTTGATGCATAGTTGGGGTTATGGTTAAGGTTAGGGTTAGTAAGAAAGAGTTTGTCATGTTTGATGTATATAATGCTCTATTTCCCTTAGACTCTTTTAGGCGGTCCTCGTTAGTTACTCTGGTAGTCCAAGGAATGCAACTCATTCGTCTCAGGAACCCAATCTTTGTTGTTTTTTCAAGTTCTTCCAAGGGGTGATGGTGGATGACCATATTCGTTGTCTAGAATAGCGCCTAGTAGGTTAGGGGGACAGATGATTTATCTCCATTAGGTTGGAAAATCTGCCTAGTCAGCAGAAAATCGGCTGTTCTGTAATCATAGAGAATGTTAGCGTTATTTGGTATGACACGTTGAAAGTCGGTTATAAGATGTGGTAGAGGGTATTCAAGGACTCAATAAGGCAGACCAAGAGGAAAATATCTGGATGGCTTGGCCACATGGCATGGATGAGACGGGAACACTGAGCTGATCCAAGACTCTGGTGATCGAGTGAAATGGCGAGTCATGACCGCCCACGCTTTCCGACATGGCACATGTATGATTGATTGATTGATAATGTCATAGCGACCATGGGAGTGTAGACCGTGCCAGCAACACTTTCGACTTCCCAACCTGAGACTAATAGTATATATTAAGGCATCACCCTAGCGCTGTGTTCACAATTCGACACAGTCTAATATGAGAAATAAAGAAAAGGTTTTGTTGTTTCCTCATCAGTTATATACTTCTAGTCCTATATGTCCCCTGTATTATACTAGTTGCCTACGAGCTTGCAGATCTACAAATTGATGGGAAAGACATTAGACTTATAAAAAACATATATTGGAAACAACAAGCTGCAATAAGGATTGATAATGAAGTGGGACAGTATCAGCCAATTAAGAGAGGTGTTAGGCAGGGATGTGTGATGTCTCCAGATCTTTTTTCCCTGTACAGTGAAATTATTTTCAGAAATGTAGAGGATATAAATGGAATCAGCATTGGAGGACGAAACATCAATAACATTAGATATGCAGATGATACAGTATTAATTGCAGACAATGAGCAGGACCTGCAACAATTAGTAGATGCGGTTGTTGTACACAGTGAGCAACTGGGGTTAGAATTAAATTGTAAAAAGACTCAGGTTATGGTCGTCAGTAGGAAGGAAGAAGTGCCACAATGTAATATACAAGTAAATGGAAATATTCTTCAACAAGTGAATCGGTACAATTATCTTGGAACAGTTGTAACATCTGATGGGAATGGGAAATGCCTTGAAGAGATTAAGCCTTTAGCAAGATGAAAAACATTCTGACCAATAAGAAGATGTCAATTGAAACGAGAAAAAGAGTGTTGAGGGGATACATAGAGCCTGTTCTTTTGTATGGATGTGAAACTTGGACAATGAGCAGTCAAGCTGAAAAACATCTGATGGCTGCAGAAATGTGATTTCTGAGGAAAATGCAAAGAATACCATGGACAGACAGAAAAACCAATGACCAAGTACTACAGGAGACAAATGAACATCGTAAACTGATTAGAGAAATTAGACGTAGACAGTCAAAATTTTTTTGGACATGTTATGAGAAGAAATGGATTGGAGAACTTAGTGACAACTGGCAAGATCGAGGGGAACAGACCAAGAGGAAGACCGAGAGGAAAATACCTGGATGGCTTGACCACATGGCATGGACGAGACAGGAACACTGAGCTGATCCACGACACTGGTGATCGAGTGAAATGGCGAGTCATGACCGCCCACGCTTTCCGGCATGGCACATGATTGATTGATTGATTATACTAGTATTGTTAGGTTAACCGTATGACGTCTTGGAGAAACATAACGAAAATGTTAAAGATATATCAAAGTCCAACTTACCATTAGCGACTTGCCACGTGGTGAGATATGATTTAGTGTTGTCAGAGAGAGGTAGTTCTTCTTCTTCTTCTGCGTTCATCCGGAGTTGTTTTTTCGGACGTGATTGCGTTGTGCCTGTGTTCTTGCGCCGTTAGGCCGACACATCCGACTTTTTTTTTTGGGGGGGGGCATTGGTTGACCTGGTTAACCTTCCCGGGGGAGGTAGTTCTATATGGCAAATGTTGGTCTTTTTTATACACGATATCTGATGATTTGAACTCGTGACAAGGGTTGGCCCGTCTGTGTCCCTCGATCCGATCGACTGGTAGAGACTGCTTTGTACAGTGAATATTATACAGTACTAGCTGACCCGGCCCGGCTTCGCCCAGACCCTGGTGGGGAGCATCTCATTTAATTCATATAAGTAGTCATATAAGTTCTCGTTCCCGTTACCGACTATCTGTCTGTCTGTCTGTCTATCTGTCTGTCTGTCTGTCTGACCCGGCCCGTCTTCGCCCAGACCCTGATGGGGAGCATCTCATTTAATTCATATAAGTAGTCATATAAGTTTCCGTTCCGACTATCTATCTGTCTGTCTGTCTGACCCGGCCCGGCATCGCCCAACTCCTGGTGGGGAGCATCTCATTTAATTCATATAAGTAGTCATATAAGTTCCCGTTCCCGACTGTCTGTCTGTCTGTCTGTCTGTCTGTCTGTCTGCCTGTCTGTCTGTCTGTCTGTCTGTCTGTCTGTCTGTCTGTCTGTCTGTCTGTCTATCTATCTATCTGTCTGTCTGTCTGTCTGACCCGGCCCAGCCCATGGTGGAGAGCATCTCATTTAAATTATATAAGTAGTCATATAAGATCCTATTCCCGACTATCTGTCTGACTGTCTGTCTGTCTTGGGTAAATGGAGGAGGGAGGAGGAAGAGGGAGGTGGAGGAGGAAAGAGGAGGGAGGAGGAGGGAGGAGACAGGAGGAGTAGGGAGGTATAGGATGGAGGAGGAGGGATTAGGAGGAGGAGGGAGGAGTAGGGTGGAGGAGGAGGCGAGGAGGAGGGAGGAGGAAGAGGGAGAAGGAGGAGGGAGAAGGAGGAGAAGGAGGGGGAGAAGGAGGAGGGAGGAGGAGGGAGGAGGAGGAGGGAGGAGGAGGAATGTGAAGGGAGAAGGAGGGAGGAGGGAGGAGGTAGAGGGAGGAGGAGGAGGAGGGAGGCGGAGAGAGGAGGAGGAGGGAGGAGGAGGAAGAGGGAGGAGGAGGAATGTGAAGGGAGGAGGGGGAGGAGGTAGAGGGAGGAGGAGGAGGTAGAGGGAGGAGGAGGGAGCAGCTCCCAGCCAATTGGGTGCTGATCCGCCACAGCCTGCCTGCTTCAATGGGTGCTTGGGGCTAGGACAAAATCTGAATCGCAGGCTGTAAAACCAATGCACCAGGTACTAATAAAAAGAATAGAAACCTCAAGCTACGGCTTGCAACCTGGAACGTGAGAACCATGTGTCCAGGATTTTCCACTGACTTGACAAATATTGACGATGTGAGAAAAATGGCTGTGATTGATGCTGAACTCGATCGTCTTAACATTGATATTGCTGGCCTGCAGGAGACTCGCCTCGCTGAGGAAGGGTCACTCAGGGAAAACAATTACACCTTTTTTTGGAAGGGAAGAGGGCAGGCAGAAAAAAGGCAACATGGTTTTTTCAGTGAAGAATTCGCTACTGGGAATGATTGATATCCCAGCTGGAGGTAATGAAAGATTATTATCACTGCGCTTGGCAACCTCCTGTGGATTTGCCACCATTCTCACTGCATATGCACCGACACTCGCTTCCTCTGATGATGTGAAGGATGCGTTCTATGAGCAGCTAGACTCTGCGATCAAGGCAGTTCCAAAATCCGACTACATTTATATGCTCGGTGATTTCAATGCTCGTGTGGGCAAGGACTCGAGTTCATGGCCAGTGTGCCTTGGAAAATACAACATCGGTCGCATGAATGATAATGGGCAAAGGCTGCTGGAGCATTGCACTAGAAATGACCTATGTATTACAAACTCCTTTTTTAAAACAAAAGAGATGCATAAGGTCACATGGAAACATCCAAGATCCGGCCATTGGCATCAGCTGGACTTCATTATCACACGGAGACAACATCTGAACCATACATCATTAACTCGAAGTTACCACAGTGCTGACTGTGATACAGATCATTCTTTGGTTGTTGCAAGGGTTAGACTGAGACCAAAGAGAATCTACACAGCTAAACACAAGTCTAGCCCCAGGATTAATATTACTAACATTCACGATCCTGGAATGTGCTTTGAATTTCAACAGCAACTTGAAGACGCTTTCAATGATACATCAGAAAATTGTATAGTAAATGATAAATGGAGTAAACTTAAGGAAACTATTTATAAAACAGCGGTAGGGGTTTACGGCACTGTGGATCATAAGAGGCAGGACTGGTTTGCGGCAAACAGCCAGATACTGCAGCCCTTGATTGATAAAAAGAAGATAGCTCTCTTAAGAAACAAGGAAAGACCAACGCGTAACACTCTGAGTGAGCTGGAGCAAGCAAGGAAGGATGTACAAAAGGCTGCCAGGCAGTGTGCGAATGACTATTGGATCAAGTTATGTGAGTCCATTCAAATCGCAAGTGATAAGGGAAACATCAGAAGCATGTATGAAGGGATAAAGAAAGCCTGTGGTCCAATGATCAAAAGAAGTGCACCGCTGAAAACCTTGACTGGAGAAATCATCACTGATAAGAAACAGCAGATGGATAGATGGGTCGAGCACTATTTAGAGCTTTACTCAAGTGAGACCAAGCTAGCAGATGATGCCCTCAACGCCATAGAGGCCCTGCCAACTCTTGACCACCTGGACACACTTCCCACCATAACAGAAGTTAAGTGTGCTATAAATGAGCTTGCATCTGGCAAGGCTCCAGGTAAGGATGGGATTTCAATAGAGGTGATCAGGAGTGGGCAAGACACACTCGCTCTACAGATCCACCAGCTAATAGAGCTATGCTGGCGAGAAGGACAAGTCCCACAGGATTTCAAAGATTCAAACATCATAACGCTGTACAAGAACAAGGGAGATCGGAGCGACTGTAACAACTATAGGGGTATCTCACTTCTGTGTATTGTTGGGAAAGTATTTGCCAGAATTGTCCTGCACAGACTTCAAGTCCTGGGAGATCAAGTCTACCCCGAATCACAGTGTGGCTTCCGTCAGAACCGGTCTACCATTGATATGATATTCTAATTGCGACAGATGCAAGAAAAATGCCGGGAACAAAATCAGCCACTGTTTATTGCCTTCATCGACCTCACAAAGGCATTCGATTTGGTCAGTCGTGAGGGTCTGTTCAAAGCACTAAAGAAGATTGGCTGCCCACCAACTCTTCTGTCCATTGTGGAATCGTTCCACACAGGCATGAAGGGTATAATCAAGTTTGATGGCTCAACTTCAGAAGAGTTTGAAATCAAGAGTGGAGTTAAGCAAGGCTGTGTGCTAGCCCCCACCCTCTTTGGGATATACTTTTTTCACTTCTTGTAGCGAAACGCCAGTGGTCCATGTCCTTATGCATTCTTTTATTTTGGGTAGACAGGGGGGAACGGCTTTCGGAAGCTCTCAGTTCTCTTGTTCTCTCAAATCTCCATGAAAGATGGTTCTTTGGGTTATCTTCCTATCACAATCTTTACATGGAGCAAGTAGCCAATGTCTTTCACATCGGGTAAACCCGATGGAGCGCCTTGCGCCAAATGAGCGCTGGTGCGGCTGCTAAGCAATTCATGGCCGTGTACACACCTACCGTTGGATAGTGGCATCTTGTCAAGTCGATTTGAAGATTGGGACAGAGATGCAACCTCCTACTGAAGTGGTGAAGAAAGGTAGGGCTTGGGTTGTGGGTACTCCAGCCAAACATGGAGTTATAAATATACCATGGGTTGAAGGGGAAGATGAATTGGCGAAAGGCCAATCATAACCAATGACGAGTTGGGTGACCGTTAGCCGATTTGGCTGCACGTCTTGTCCTTGGCATAGCCGGGGAAGTGAATCTGAACCATATATCTCCCAAGAGGATTTCATTTGTTCTTGGCGTCAGATGAGCTGTTGCTGTCTTTCTATCTACGGCTTGAATTGGACAGATT
This sequence comes from Cepaea hortensis, assembly GCA_963921405.1. NCBI lineage: Eukaryota > Metazoa > Mollusca > Gastropoda > Stylommatophora > Helicidae > Cepaea > Cepaea hortensis. The sequence continues at coordinate 53,511,515 of OY992883.1, read as the reverse complement.
GTCATCTTTCTGTTGTATATACTCAGTGGGTATTTTGGGAATGGGGTACACCAATCTCTGATCTATCTTCTTGAGCCAGAAGAGGCTATTCACAGGACTATCTCTTTCATCTGTTACTAGATGGGATGATGTAGGGAAGTTAATGGACTTCTGTATCTCATTTAGAGAACCTGCATTCCGCTGAATCTATGTGTTCTGTGGGGCACTGCTGGTACATTGCGGCGACCGCTCAGACAAGAGCGGAGCCGGGAGGGGGTAGGATCTTCTTTCCTATTCTTGCAGGGAGTGGGGAACTACAAAGCGTGCCATACAACCCCATTACTATACTATGAGTTAATGAGATGTAACACACGGATTACTGGGCGCACCACACCACCAGATCTTGCGGGTGAGAAAGGCATGGTTGCAAGTGAGAGGGAAGCATGGGAATGAATGTGCCCAATCATAATAAAGGCTTGGTATGAGTGTGGAGGGTGTGTCGTGTGGCCAAAAAGACAACCGGACTTCGTCCAGCTGGAGGTCTACTCAAACCCGGACGTGGCCAATCCAGGGGCTACCTGACAGGTCAGGCCTGGTCAATCAGGTATTAAATATAGTGTATTTGTGTGATACATGAGTCAGCCCAGTCGCTCAGGTTTTATTTATCATCTCCAGGGTCCTCTTCTATGGGAAGTGACTATGTCTTCGAAGGGACATTATCACCGGTGCTTCTAGGCTAACGTCAATATGTCCAACGAGGCCAACTCAAGGCAAGGTGCAGGTCTTGAAGCAAGGACATTTTGTATGACTGGTGCATTGCCGGTTTTGTTTTAACAACATACGCCTGAGAGCAGTGTTGTCCGGAGGGAGCCTAAGAGTGATTTTCTGGCATACCCATTTTATCCCGGACATTAAAAGGACCCAACCATTATCCTTCACAAACACCTCACCTTATCGGCAACACTAAAGCTTTTCATAGGTCAGTGAAGACCTAGTGCCGAACTAATTCAGATGACAATGAACAGAAGTCCTCAACACACCAGTCGCTTGGATTCTACAAAAGCCGGTTGAACCTACACCCAGTTGTTGGAGAAGGAAGGAGATTCGGACATCTTTGGTGAGAAGTGTGTGGACAGATCAGACAGTATCTGAAGCTGGATCTGTGACTGTGGCGACTTGAGGCTCTGTGTTAGAATTTACCAGTGTAGTGTCTGTGTAGATCTATCTGTTTATCTGCCTTTATGTGTTCCTGTGCTGTTCTTGATTAGGTTAATAAAATTACTTCCAAGTTGTTCTGACGACTGCCATGTTATTTATGCGTCAGCCAGAAGAACACTGCAGGAAATAGGTCCCTAGGTCGAAAGGAAGCGTGACAGTGTGTCCAGGGAAAACGGAGGAGGGTTGGCAGGAAAAGACCTATCTAAGCCAGGGCTATAGAAGATATTTGAAATATTGTGACCGGGCTATTTGGGACCCTCCACGTAGCTTGTTACAATTTCTGGGGGCTCGTCCCGGGATATTTGTAATCCTGGTGAAGTTCTGGCTGATTTAGTGATAGGGGACAGATATCCTTGTTTTCTATTAATAGGTTCTGCCTACCGTGCCTGGCTATTGTCTATACTCTTCCTGACACAGACTGACCGACATACGACGTGTTGTGGTCGTGTAATGTAACTTGTTGTGTAATTGTGAGAAAAATTTTATTAGACAATTACCTCTTCCCTTACCCTCTGAGTTTAAGATGGCATCAGCTGGGTTTAATGTCGCTGACGTACAGGCTACAGGGCGTGAGATGGGATATGATGGAGCGGAGTTACAGAAATATGTGCGGGAAGTGGAAAGAGACTACAGACAGGATGTGCGCGAAGCCAAGAGGATGGAGGCGGAGGCTGAGGCTAAGAGGATGGAGGCTGAGGCCAAGAGGATTGAGATGGAGGCTGAGGCTAGGAAGATGGAGGCCGAGCAGGCAGTCAGAGACCATGAGTTCCGTATGAGAGAGTTGGAGCTGAAAGCTCAAACTGCCAAGGAAAGAGACGGTGCAGTGGGAGACGCAGTTCTCCCGGACTCAACAACTTCTGGTGGCGGTCCATGCCAGGCAATGAAGTTCCCTTTGCTCCCGTTCGATGAACACAAAGATAAGATCGACCAGTATCTTCACAGATTTCGGTCGATGGCTTTGGCTATGGGATTGGAGCGAGGGAAATGGAACTTGAAACTCTCACAGGGCCTGAGGGGGACCGCATACGAGGTCTATTCTAGGTTGCCACCTGGTATGGAGAATGACTATGAAGCTCTGGAGAAAGCACTGTTGAAAAGGTTTCAGATGACAGCTCATACTTATCGACAACAGTTCAGAAAGTCGAAGAGAGAGCCAGGAGAGATGTTCGCAGCCTACAGTGTCAGATTGAAGTCTTACCTTTTGAAGTGGATGTCTTTAGCTGGATTTGCTAACGACTATGAAAGTTTGGAAGAATTGGTGGTCGTGGACCAAATGAAGAGAATGATGCCTAAGCCTTTGCAAACCTTTTTGCTTGAAAATGGGGCAGAAAGGTTAGAGCTAGTCAACACGTTGGCTGAAAGGTATGTGCTAGCTCATGGGGATAATGGGGAATTGTCACAACACAATCCCCGACCACCAGACACATGGTCTGGAAAGAAGAAGAACCCTAAAACAGCTCACACCAGGAAGGAGGATCCTTTCGATAAAGTTCCTAGTAAGAAACCCTCTGGTAAGAGTCCACCTGGATCTCCTAAAAGAAAGTGGAGTGAAAAGTGGTGCGCCTATTGCAAATCTCCCACACACAATACGGTAGATTGCCGGCGTAAACAGAAAGACTCTCACTATGCTGCTTGTCTTGTAGAAACCGGGGAAGGGTCTCACAAGGAGGTAGAAGGGAGGGATCTTGGGACCAAAGATTTAGAAAAACCACCAGTAGTAGAAACGGTACTGGTGAACGGTCAACCAGTTGAGTGTCTCTACGACACAGGTCTGCAGTTTGAGGCTGTAATTTCATCACATTTAGTGAGCCCAGAGCAGCTAACCGGGGAATCTATTGAGATTCAAACGGCGACAAAGAGTGCGGTAGCGATGTCTCTTCCAATTGCGAAGGTGGACATCAAATCAAAATATGTTACCGGCACTATACAGGCAGCCGTTCTGCTAGATCCTATCTTCCCAATGATCTTGGGTTGTCGCTACGTCTTTCTAGGGATTCCAACCGAACCCATGTACGTAGGGGCAATGCAAACCAGATCTCAATTGGAGGATGAGCAGACGCCAGCCTTGATTGTGAATCCCTTGCCTGGGGAGTTACGAGCTGCTCAAAGCCAGGATGCTACTTTGCAACCTTGCTTCAACCAGTTGCCAAAAGGTTCTGACCCACCAAGACGGGGTCAGTATTATATGAAGAATCGGTTACTGTACCGGAGAGCCGGAGTGGAGGATCACCAGCATGGACAGCTGGTGGTTCCTAAGGCTTATCGGGAACAGATTCTTCATATGGGACACACCATTTCTTTCAGTGGACATATGGGTGTCGGGGCAACTCTCCAGCGCATTTCCTGCCATTACTACTGGCCAGGGATGACTGGAGACGTGCGTAGGTACGTCAAGTCGTGCCCAGAGTGCCAGCGTGTGGCACCAAAACACTGGACAGCTCCGGTAGTCCTGGGAGACATGCCTATTATGAACTCTCCTTTCGAGAGAGTTGCCATCGATCTTGTTGGTCCTCTTCCTAGGACTAGGAAGAGGAATAAGTACATTCTCACGATGGTGGATTGCTGTTCCATGTGGGGCGAGGCGATACCTTTGGCCACAATCGACTCTAAGCGAGTGGCTGATGCACTGATGGAGACCTTTACTAGGTTGGGATTTCCCAACCAGATCCTAACGGACAATGGGTCTCAGTTCTGTGGTAAACTGATGGAAGAAGTCTTTCGTATCTTCCAGACCAACCACATTCACACAAGCCCGTATCACCCTCAGTCTAATGGGCAAGTAGAGAGGTTTAATGGTACCTTGATGACCATGCTTCGGAAGCTGGCACAAGAGAAACCAGACAGATGGGATGAGTATATCTCAGCCGCCTTGTTCGCCTATCGGGAGGTTCCCCATGGGTCGACCGGGTTGCCACCAGCCACTCTACTATTCGGGAGGCCAATCAAGGGTCCCTTAGAAGCCTTATTGAGATGTTGGACAGAGGAAGAAACTTCCGAAGAAGTGGTATCCTCTTATAAATACGTCGAAGAGTTAAAGAAAAAACTCCAGACGGGTTGGGCTTTGGCAGCTCAGAATCTGAGAGCGGCCAGGAAGAGACACGCGGCCTACTACAATAGAAGGACGAAAGATAGGTCTCTTAAGGTGGGGGATCGGGTTCTGTTGTTACTTCCAGTAGGTTCCAATAAACTCGAGATTGGTTGGCAGGGGCCTTTCCCGGTAGAAAGGGTTGTCTCCCGCACCAACTATGCCATCCGGATCAGGGGGAAATCTAAAATCTTCCACATTAACCTTCTCAAAAAGTATGAAGAACGATCTGATGGTACTTCTCTCCCACTCATGACTATGGCGGTCGCGATGGAAACTGAATCGGGCGAAGAAACGGATAGGGGGTATCCATTACACCCTGGGGAAACCTATAGGGATGTACATATAAATCCTGATCTGTCGGCTGAAGAAACAGACCGTGTCATCCGTTTGTTGGAGTCCCATCAGCAGATTCTTACCGATCGGCCAGGGCGGACAGGGTTGGTCGAGTTTGATATGACTCTGACTACCCAAGACCCCGTTCGCCAGAAAATATATCCAGTGCCATTTTCGAAAGAGAAGGCCCTGGAAACTGAAATCCAGAAGCTTCTGGACGACGACATCATCACTCCTTCGACTTCTCCTTATAATGCCGGGGTTGTCTTGTTGAGGAAGCCAAGCGGGGAACACCGCTTATGTATTGATTACAGGCATTTAAATAGTTGTACGACATTCCAAGTTGAGCCGTTGCCAAACACAAATCAATTGTTTGCCAGATTAAATAGGGCAAAGTACTTCTCAAAAATTGATTTAAGCCGGGGATATTATCAGATCCCTGTGAAGCCTGAGGTTCGGCCCATGCTCGCTTTCAGTACTCCGAGTGGCCATTACGAATTTAAGGTGATGCCTTTTGGGCTGAGCAATGCGCCCAGTGTGTTCACTCGCATGATGAGAAAGTTATTAGACCCTTTAAGGGATCCCTCTGTCGTCTCGTTTATGGATGATATTCTCATCGCGTCTGACAATCTGAAGGATCACCTGAAATCCTTGGAAAAGATCTTCATAAGATTGAAAGAGGAGGGGTTAACCGCCCGTCCAGCCAAATGTATGATTGGATATCAATCCTTGGAATTTCTGGGACACACTATTACCCCAGGGGGACTGGTACCGGAAGAAAAAAATATTGAGAAGGTCCGTCTCGCACCCCGTCCTAAATCCAAAAAGGATGTTAGGTCTTTCTTGTCTCTGTGTGGGTTTTACCAGAAATTCATTCCAAAGTTCAACGAAATTGGAGCGCCGTTAACCGAAACCCTGAAGAAAGGATCGCCAGATCCTATAGTCTGGACCCCGAGCTGTGAAGAGGCTTATGGGAAGCTGAAACAGGCGTTGGTGGATAGGCCAGTCCTGCAACTCCCGAATTTGGAGAAAACGTTTGTTCTGAGAACCGACGCGAGTAACATAGGGATTGGAGCAACTCTGTTGCAGGAAGGGCGAGATAATCCTTCGGTGTTGTGTCCGGTGGCGTATGCCAGTAGAAAACTGTTACCCGCCGAACGGAATTATTCCACCGTCGAACGGGAATGTCTAGCTCTAGTGTGGGCGGTACAGAAATTTCAACCTTATCTGTATGGAGTCCAGTTCAAAGTGCAGTCCGACCATCAACCTCTGACGTTCTTGGCAACTTCTAAGAAACTGAACGCGAGGTTGATGAGATGGTCATTGCTCCTACAACCGTATCAGTTCACGGTCGAATACATCCCCGGAAGGGAGAATGTGGGAGCAGATTTTTTATCACGGCATCCTATGGTTGAATGTGAGGGTGGGGTCATTCGAACAGAACCACTGACAGTAGAAAGTTCGTAGGGTTCGACTTTCTTAAGAGGGGGCCTATGTAGCGAAACGCCAGTGGTCCATGTCCTTATGCATTCTTTTATTTTGGGTAGACAGGGGGGAACGGCTTTCGGAAGCTCTCAGTTCTCTTGTTCTCTCAAATCTCCATGAAAGATGGTTCTTTGGGTTATCTTCCTATCACAATCTTTACATGGAGCAAGTAGCCAATGTCTTTCACATCGGGTAAACCCGATGGAGCGCCTTGCGCCAAATGAGCGCTGGTGCGGCTGCTAAGCAATTCATGGCCGTGTACACACCTACCGTTGGATAGTGGCATCTTGTCAAGTCGATTTGAAGATTGGGACAGAGATGCAACCTCCTACTGAAGTGGTGAAGAAAGGTAGGGCTTGGGTTGTGGGTACTCCAGCCAAACATGGAGTTATAAATATACCATGGGTTGAAGGGGAAGATGAATTGGCGAAAGGCCAATCATAACCAATGACGAGTTGGGTGACCGTTAGCCGATTTGGCTGCACGTCTTGTCCTTGGCATAGCCGGGGAAGTGAATCTGAACCATATATCTCCCAAGAGGATTTCATTTGTTCTTGGCGTCAGATGAGCTGTTGCTGTCTTTCTATCTACGGCTTGAATTGGACAGATTGTCATCTTTCTGTTGTATATACTCAGTGGGTATTTTGGGAATGGGGTACACCAATCTCTGATCTATCTTCTTGAGCCAGAAGAGGCTATTCACAGGACTATCTCTTTCATCTGTTACTAGATGGGATGATGTAGGGAAGTTAATGGACTTCTGTATCTCATTTAGAGAACCTGCATTCCGCTGAATCTATGTGTTCTGTGGGGCACTGCTGGTACATTGCGGCGACCGCTCAGACAAGAGCGGAGCCGGGAGGGGGTAGGATCTTCTTTCCTATTCTTGCAGGGAGTGGGGAACTACAAAGCGTGCCATACAACCCCATTACTATACTATGAGTTAATGAGATGTAACACACGGATTACTGGGCGCACCACACCACCAGATCTTGCGGGTGAGAAAGGCATGGTTGCAAGTGAGAGGGAAGCATGGGAATGAATGTGCCCAATCATAATAAAGGCTTGGTATGAGTGTGGAGGGTGTGTCGTGTGGCCAAAAAGACAACCGGACTTCGTCCAGCTGGAGGTCTACTCAAACCCGGACGTGGCCAATCCAGGGGCTACCTGACAGGTCAGGCCTGGTCAATCAGGTATTAAATATAGTGTATTTGTGTGATACATGAGTCAGCCCAGTCGCTCAGGTTTTATTTATCATCTCCAGGGTCCTCTTCTATGGGAAGTGACTATGTCTTCGAAGGGACATTATCACCGGTGCTTCTAGGCTAACGTCAATATGTCCAACGAGGCCAACTCAAGGCAAGGTGCAGGTCTTGAAGCAAGGACATTTTGTATGACTGGTGCATTGCCGGTTTTGTTTTAACAACATACGCCTGAGAGCAGTGTTGTCCGGAGGGAGCCTAAGAGTGATTTTCTGGCATACCCATTTTATCCCGGACATTAAAAGGACCCAACCATTATCCTTCACAAACACCTCACCTTATCGGCAACACTAAAGCTTTTCATAGGTCAGTGAAGACCTAGTGCCGAACTAATTCAGATGACAATGAACAGAAGTCCTCAACACACCAGTCGCTTGGATTCTACAAAAGCCGGTTGAACCTACACCCAGTTGTTGGAGAAGGAAGGAGATTCGGACATCTTTGGTGAGAAGTGTGTGGACAGATCAGACAGTATCTGAAGCTGGATCTGTGACTGTGGCGACTTGAGGCTCTGTGTTAGAATTTACCAGTGTAGTGTCTGTGTAGATCTATCTGTTTATCTGCCTTTATGTGTTCCTGTGCTGTTCTTGATTAGGTTAATAAAATTACTTCCAAGTTGTTCTGACGACTGCCATGTTATTTATGCGTCAGCCAGAAGAACACTGCAGGAAATAGGTCCCTAGGTCGAAAGGAAGCGTGACAGTGTGTCCAGGGAAAACGGAGGAGGGTTGGCAGGAAAAGACCTATCTAAGCCAGGGCTATAGAAGATATTTGAAATATTGTGACCGGGCTATTTGGGACCCTCCACGTAGCTTGTTACACTTCTACTGAAATATGCCTTTCGTGATCAGGATGATGGTATATACATTCACTCACGCTCAGATGGTGGCCTCTATAATGCTCAGAGATTGAAGGCCAAGACCAAAATTAGGAGGGTACTAAT
>OY992883.1:53450707-53498207 GCA_963921405.1 Cepaea hortensis | reverse complement strand
GACAAGACGTGCAGCCAAATCGGCTAACGGTCACCCAACTCGTCATTGGTTATGATTGGCCTTTCGCCAATCCATCTTCCCCTTCAACCCATGGTATATTTATAACTCCATGTTTGGCTGGAGTACCCACAACCCAAGCCCTACCTTTCTTCACCACTTCAGTAGGAGGTTGCATCTCTGTCCCAATCTTCAAATCGACTTGACAAGATGCCACTATCCAACGGTAGGTGTGTACACGGCCATGAATTGCTTAGCAGCCGCACCAGCGCTCATTTGGCGCAAGGCGCTCCATCGGGTTTACCCGATGTGAAAGACATTGGCTACTTGCTCCATGTAAAGATTGTGATAGGAAGATAACCCAAAGAACCATCTTTCATGGAGATTTGAGAGAACAAGAGAACTGAGAGCTTCCGAAAGCCGTTCCCCCCTGTCTACCCAAAATAAAAGAATGCATAAGGACATGGACCACTGGCGTTTCGCTACATAGGCCCCCTCTTAAGAAAGTCGAACCCTACGAACTTTCTACTGTCAGTGGTTCTGTTCGAATGACCCCACCCTCACATTCAACCATAGGATGCCGTGATAAAAAATCTGCTCCCACATTCTCCCTTCCGGGGATGTATTCGACCGTGAACTGATACGGTTGTAGGAGCAATGACCATCTCATCAACCTCGCGTTCAGTTTCTTAGAAGTTGCCAAGAACGTCAGAGGTTGATGGTCGGACTGCACTTTGAACTGGACTCCATACAGATAAGGTTGAAATTTCTGTACCGCCCACACTAGAGCTAGACATTCCCGTTCGACGGTGGAATAATTCCGTTCGGCGGGTAACAGTTTTCTACTGGCATACGCCACCGGACACAACACCGAAGGATTATCTCGCCCTTCCTGCAACAGAGTTGCTCCAATCCCTATGTTACTCGCGTCGGTTCTCAGAACAAACGTTTTCTCCAAATTCGGGAGTTGCAGGACTGGCCTATCCACCAACGCCTGTTTCAGCTTCCCATAAGCCTCTTCACAGCTCGGGGTCCAGACTATAGGATCTGGCGATCCTTTCTTCAGGGTTTCGGTTAACGGCGCTCCAATTTCGTTGAACTTTGGAATGAATTTCTGGTAAAACCCACACAGAGACAAGAAAGACCTAACATCCTTTTTGGATTTAGGACGGGGTGCGAGACGGACCTTCTCAATATTTTTTTCTTCCGGTACCAGTCCCCCTGGGGTAATAGTGTGTCCCAGAAATTCCAAGGATTGATATCCAATCATACATTTGGCTGGACGGGCGGTTAACCCCTCCTCTTTCAATCTTATGAAGATCTTTTCCAAGGATTTCAGGTGATCCTTCAGATTGTCAGACGCGATGAGAATATCATCCATAAACGAGACGACAGAGGGATCCCTTAAAGGGTCTAATAACTTTCTCATCATGCGAGTGAACACACTGGGCGCATTGCTCAGCCCAAAAGGCATCACCTTAAATTCGTAATGGCCACTCGGAGTACTGAAAGCGAGCATGGGCCGAACCTCAGGCTTCACAGGGATCTGATAATATCCCCGGCTTAAATCAATTTTTGAGAAGTACTTTGCCCTATTTAATCTGGCAAACAATTGATTTGTGTTTGGCAACGGCTCAACTTGGAATGTCGTACAACTATTTAAATGCCTGTAATCAATACATAAGCGGTGTTCCCCGCTTGGCTTCCTCAACAAGACAACCCCGGCATTATAAGGAGAAGTCGAAGGAGTGATGATGTCGTCGTCCAGAAGCTTCTGGATTTCAGTTTCCAGGGCCTTCTCTTTCGAAAATGGCACTGGATATATTTTCTGGCGAACGGGGTCTTGGGTAGTCAGAGTCATATCAAACTCGACCAACCCTGTCCGCCCTGGCCGATCGGTAAGAATCTGCTGATGGGACTCCAACAAACGGATGACACGGTCTGTTTCTTCAGCCGACAGATCAGGATTTATATGTACATCCCTATAGGTTTCCCCAGGGTGTAATGGATACCCCCTATCCGTTTCTTCGCCCGATTCAGTTTCCATCGCGACCGCCATAGTCATGAGTGGGAGAGAAGTACCATCAGATCGTTCTTCATACTTTTTGAGAAGGTTAATGTGGAAGATTTTAGATTTCCCCCTGATCCGGATGGCATAGTTGGTGCGGGAGACAACCCTTTCTACCGGGAACGGCCCCTGCCAACCAATCTCGAGTTTATTGGAACCTACTGGAAGTAACAACAGAACCCGATCCCCCACCTTAAGAGACCTATCTTTCGTTCTTCTATTGTAGTAGGCCGCGTGTCTCTTCCTGGCCGCTCTCAGATTCTGAGCTGCCAAAGCCCAACCCGTCTGGAGTTTTTTCTTTAACTCTTCGACGTATTTATAAGAGGATACCACTTCTTCGGAAGTTTCTTCCTCTGTCCAACATCTCAATAAGGCTTCTAAGGGACCCTTGATTGGCCTCCCGAATAGTAGAGTGGCTGGTGGCAACCCGGTCGACCCATGGGGAACCTCCCGATAGGCGAACAAGGCGGCTGAGATATACTCATCCCATCTGTCTGGTTTCTCTTGTGCCAGCTTCCGAAGCATGGTCATCAAGGTACCATTAAACCTCTCTACTTGCCCATTAGACTGAGGGTGATACGGGCTTGTGTGAATGTGGTTGGTCTGGAAGATACGAAAGACTTCTTCCATCAGCTTACCACAGAACTGAGACCCATTATCCGTTAGGATCTGGTTTGGAAATCCCAACCTAGTAAAGGTCTCCATCAGTGCATCAGCCACTCGCTTAGAGTCGATTGTGGCCAAAGGTATCGCCTCACCCCACATGGAACAGCAATCCACCATCGTGAGAATGTACTTATTCCTCTTCCTAGTCCTAGGAAGAGGACCAACAAGATCGATGGCAACTCTCTCGAAAGGAGAGTTCATAATAGGCATGTCTCCCAGGACTACCGGAGCTGTCCAGTGTTTTGGTGCCACACGCTGGCACTCTGGGCACGACTTGACGTACCTACGCACGTCTCCAGTCATCCCTGGCCAGTAGTAATGGCAGGAAATGCGCTGGAGAGTTGCCCCGACACCCATATGTCCACTGAAAGAAATGGTGTGTCCCATATGAAGAAGCTGTTCCCGATAAGCCTTAGGAACCACCAGCTGTCCATGCTGGTGATCCTCCATTCCGGCTCTCCGGTACAGTAACCGATTCTTCATATAATACTGACCCCGTCTTGGTGGGTCAGAACCTTTTGGCAACTGGTTGAAGCAAGGTTGCAAAGTAGCATCCTGGCTTTGAGCAGCTCGTAACTCCCCAGGCAAGGGATTCACAATCAAGGCCGGCGTCTGCTCATCCTCCAATTGAGATCTGGTTTGCATTGCCCCTACGTACATGGGTTCGGTTGGAATCCCTAGAAAGACGTAGCGACAACCCAAGATCATTGGGAAGATAGGATCTAGCAGAACGGCTGCCTGTATAGTGCCGGTAACATATTTTGATTTGATGTCCACCTTCGCAATTGGAAGAGACATCGCTACCGCACTCTTTGTCGCCGTTTGAATCTCAATAGATTCCCCGGTTAGCTGCTCTGGGCTCACTAAATGTGATGAAATTACAGCCTCAAACTGCAGACCTGTGTCGTAGAGACACTCAACTGGTTGACCGTTCACAAGTACCGTTTCTACTACTGGTGGTTTTTCTAAATCTTTGGTCCCAAGATCCCTCCCTTCTACCTCCTTGTGAGACCCTTCCCCGGTTTCTACAAGACAAGCAGCATAGTGAGAGTCTTTCTGTTTACGCCGGCAATCTACCGTATTGTGTGTGGGAGATTTGCAATAGGCGCACCACTTTTCACTCCACTTTCTTTTAGGAGATCCAGGTGGACTCTTACCAGAGGGTTTCTTACTAGGAACCTTATCGAAAGGATCCTCCTTCCTGGTGTGAGCTGTTTTAGGGTTCTTCTTCTTTCCAGACCATGTGTCTGGTGGTCGGGGATTGTGTTGTGACAATTCCCCATTATCCCCATGAGCTAGCACATACCTTTCAGCCAACGTGTTGACTAGCTCTAACCTTTCTGCCCCATTTTCCAGCAAAAAGGTTTGCAAAGGCTTAGGCATCATTCTCTTCATTTGGTCCACGACCACCAATTCTTCCAAACTTTCATAGTCGTTAGCAAATCCAGCTAAAGACATCCACTTCAAAAGGTAAGACTTCAATCTGACACTGTAGGCTGCGAACATCTCTCCTGGCTCTCTCTTCGACTTTCTGAACTGTTGTCGATAAGTATGAGCTGTCATCTGAAACCTTTTCAACAGTGCTTTCTCCAGAGCTTCATAGTCATTCTCCATACCAGGTGGCAACCTAGAATAGACCTCGTATGCGGTCCCCCTCAGGCCCTGTGAGAGTTTCAAGTTCCATTTCCCTCGCTCCAATCCCATAGCCAAAGCCATCGACCGAAATCTGTGAAGATACTGGTCGATCTTATCTTTGTGTTCATCGAACGGGAGCAAAGGGAACTTCATTGCCTGGCATGGACCGCCACCAGAAGTTGTTGAGTCAGGGAGAACTGCGTCTCCCACTGCACCGTCTCTTTCCTTGGCAGTTTGAGCTTTCAGCTCCAACTCTCTCATACGGAACTCATGGTCTCTGACTGCCTGCTCGGCCTCCATCTTCCTAGCCTCAGCCTCCATCTCAATCCTCTTGGCCTCAGCCTCCATCCTCTTAGCCTCAGCCTCCGCCTCAATCCTCTTGGCCTCAGCCTCCATCCTCTTAGCCTCAGCCTCCGCCTCAATCCTCTTGGCTTCGCGCACATCCTGTCTGTAGTCTCTTTCCACTTCCCGCACATATTTCTGTAACTCCGCTCCATCATATCCCATCTCACGCCCTGTAGCCTGTACGTCAGCGACATTAAACCCAGCTGATGCCATCTTAAACTCAGAGGGTAAGTGAAGAGGTAATTGTCTAATAAAATTTTTCTCACAATTACACAACAAGTTACATTACACGACCACAACACGTCGTATGTCGGTCAGTCTGTGTCAGGAAGAGTATAGACAATAGCCAGGCACGGTAGGCAGAACCTATTAATAGAAAACAAGGATATCTGTCCCCTATCACTAAATCAGCCAGAACTTCACCAGGATTACAAATATCCCGGGACGAGCCCCCAGAAATTGTAACAAGCTACGTGGAGGGTCCCAAATAGCCCGGTCACAATATTTCAAATATCTTCTATAGCCCTGGCTTAGATAGGTCTTTACCTGCCAACCCTCCTCCGTTTTCCCTGGACACACTGTCACGCTTCCTTTCGACCTAGGGACCTATTTCCTGCAGTGTTCTTCTGGCTGACGCATAAATAACATGGCAGTCGTCAGAACAACTTGGAAGTAATTTTATTAACCTAATCAAGAACAGCACAGGAACACATAAAGGCAGATAAACAGATAGATCTACACAGACACTACACTGGTAAATTCTAACACAGAGCCTCAAGTCGCCACAGTCACAGATCCAGCTTCAGATACTGTCTGATCTGTCCACACACTTCTCACCAAAGATGTCCGAATCTCCTTCCTTCTCCAACAACTGGGTGTAGGTTCAACCGGCTTTTGTAGAATCCAAGCGACTGGTGTGTTGAGGACTTCTGTTCATTGTCATCTGAATTAGTTCGGCACTAGGTCTTCACTGACCTATGAAAAGCTTTAGTGTTGCCGATAAGGTGAGGTGTTTGTGAAGGATAATGGTTGGGTCCTTTTAATGTCCGGGATAAAATGGGTATGCCAGAAAATCACTCTTAGGCTCCCTCCGGACAACAACTGCTCTCAGGCGTATGTTGTTAAAACAAAACCGGCAATGCACCAGTCATACAAAATGTCCTTGCTTCAAGACCTGCACCTTGCCTTGAGTTGGCCTCGTTGGACATATTTACGTTAGCCTAGAAGCACCGGTGATAATGTCCCTTCGAAGACATAGTCACTTCCCATAGAAGAGGACCCTGGAGATGATAAATAAAACCTGAGCGACTGGGCTGACTCATGTATCACACAAATACACTATATTTAATACCTGATTGACCAGGCCTGACCTGTCAGGTAGCCCCTGGATTGGCCACGTCCGGGTTTGAGTAGACCTCCAGCTGGACGAAGTCCGGTTGTCTTTTTGGCCACACGACACACCCTCCACACTCATACCAAGCCTTTATTATGATTGGGCACATTCATTCCCATGCTTCCCTCTCACTTGCAACCATGCCTTTCTCACCCGCAAGATCTTGTGGTGTGGTGCGCCCAGTAATCCGTGTGTTACATCTCATTAACTCATAGTATAGTAATGGGGTTGTATGGCACGCTTTGTAGTTCCCCAGTCCCTGCAAGAATAGGAAAGAAGATCCTACCCCCTCCCGGCTCCGCTCTTGTCTGAGCGGTCGCCGCAATGTACCAGCAGTGCCCCACAGAACACATAGATTCAGCGGAATGCAGGTTCTCTAAATGAGATACAGAAGTCCATTAACTTCCCTACATCATCCCATCTAGTAACAGATGAAAGAGATAGTCCTGTGAATAGCCTCTTCTGGCTCAAGAAGATAGATCAGAGATTGGTGTACCCCATTCCCAAAATACCCACTGAGTATATACAACAGAAAGATGACAATCTGTCCAATTCAAGCCGTAGATAGAAAGACAGCAACAGCTCATCTGACGCCAAGAACAAATGAAATCCTCTTGGGAGATATATGGTTCAGATTCACTTCCCCGGCTATGCCAAGGACAAGACGTGCAGCCAAATCGGCTAACGGTCACCCAACTCGTCATTGGTTATGATTGGCCTTTCGCCAATCCATCTTCCCCTTCAACCCATGGTATATTTATAACTCCATGTTTGGCTGGAGTACCCACAACCCAAGCCCTACCTTTCTTCACCACTTCAGTAGGAGGTTGCATCTCTGTCCCAATCTTCAAATCGACTTGACAAGATGCCACTCTCCAACGGTAGGTGTGTACACGGCCATGAATTGCTTAGCAGCCGCACCAGCGCTCATTTGGCGCAAGGCGCTCCATCGGGTTTACCCGATGTGAAAGACATTGGCTACTTGCTCCATGTAAAGATTGTGATAGGAAGATAACCCAAAGAACCATCTTTCATGGAGATTTGAGAGAACAAGAGAACTGAGAGCTTCCGAAAGCCGTTCCCCCCTGTCTACCCAAAATAAAAGAATGCATAAGGACATGGACCACTGGCGTTTCGCTACAGTGGACACCAGAGGTGGACAGTTCATTGAGGGAAAAGAGGGCGGCCATAAGTAATTGGCAGAGGGTGCGGAGAGCAACCAATTCAGTTGATATAGATTTGGAGGCGGCTGAAAGGTATAATAAAGTAAAGGTGCAGGATTTTAAACTCCAGGCAGCAGAGACAAAAAGGATGATGTGGGAACAGTTTATCAATGAAGTCGGTGGTGTGACATTGGGTAAATTCTGGAGGCTGCACCGGCAGATGAACCAGACAGGCTATACCTGGTACACATGGTACCGTTTATGATAACAACAACCGACCTATGACAACTGACCAGGACAAAGGTGAGGCTTTTCTTGCACGATTTTTAAAACAGACCGATCAGCAAGATAGAGCTATTAGAGATATGGTCAGAGAAATCTTGTCACCGGTCACTAGGAAAGAGGACTGTGAGGTTACGGTGGAGGATATTAGACGGGTACTTATGAGGGCTAATGACACAGCGCCAGGCCCAGATGGGGGTGAGGTACACCCATATGAGTAACATGAATGATGGGGACTTGGAGGAGATGGCTCTTTGTTTCAACCTAAGCATCAATACGGCGGAAATACCCCACGATTGGCTGCATAGCTACCTTGTCCCACTCCTAAAGCCAGGTAAGGATTACTCGAAACTTAATGAATACCGAATCATAACCCTGCAAAACACGTATGGCAAAGTCCTCGAAAAGATAGCAGCCCACAGGCTCCAGAGACATTTGGAAAGTCGTAATCTGTTTCCCAAAGGGCTCAGGAGTTATCGGCATGGGAAGGACACCTGGAAAATGCGTATAACACGGTCAGGTATGATCGGTTGATACACACTCTGTTAGTCATGGAGGTCTGCCCTTGCCTTGTCAGATGGGTTGCGGCAGTCCTTTATGAGCGTAATGTTGCATTGCCCATGGGTTCCTGGACTTCTGATCCCTGTATGAACTACACCCGGGTTGCAACAGGGATCTGCCATGTCCCCAGTGCTATTTAAAGTCGCAGCTATTGAGACACCAGGTATGGGTAGAATCTTGACATTTGCAGATGATGTGGATGGTGTACAGACAGGGCAGAGACAAGGCCAGTTTGGCTGAAGACTTACAGGAGGCAGTAAACAGGGTGGCGGAGTGGTGCAGGAGCGGAGGAGCCATTATAAACCCAGACACGGCATCGGCTGTGTGGTACTCCCTGGATAACCAGATCGTCAAGGCAGATGTCCCAGGTATTATATTGAATGGGTGCCCTCTTAATAGAGCGAGTAAACTGAAGTACTTGAGTATCATCTTTAACAGGTGCTTATTTTTTAAGGATCATGTTGAGGCATTGGTGGTGAAGGCTGGTAGAGGACTTAATGCATTGAGGGCGATGGCAGCAACCAGGGTAGAGCAGAGGATGCTTTACAGGCTCTTTCAGCAATTAATAATTTCTATCATTGAGTATGGTTTGGGGCTGCTGACAGTATCAAAGAACCAGCTTGAAAGGTTGGAGCGCATACAGAATGCTGCCATGCGGTTAATCCTGGGGTGCACAAAGGACACACCAATTATATGCATGAGACATATCCTGGCGCTACCAACAATGACGGATAGACATAGGGTCCTTCAGACCAAATTATACCTGAGAGTTGCTGCAGATAGGGATCACCCCCTGCATAAAGCCATGGATATGGTCAAGGGTCATAGACTAAGACGAGGCAGGTCCTGGATTGCACAGGCAGAACTATCATGATGTCAGGTGTGTGATCTAGAGACCATCAATCGTGAAAGAGAGTAGGTTGAAATTCCAGAAAACATGACGATCTGGCACAGTGTAATAGTAACACTGGGTAGTGAGTGCAGAGAATGGGCAGCGGGCCGCACTGAGTTTGAAGTACAACTGTTTCAGAGTAATACACATCAAGGTGACATCATCTACACCGATGGGTCAGTGGTGATAAACATACGTAGTGGTTGGGGTTTCATTGCAAACGCTCATGGACGAGTCTTGAAAAAAGAGAGTCTGGCATATGAGACTACGACCTCCAGCATGAGAATGGAGGTGGAAGCAGTAACAGCGGCATTCTTTTGGTTAGAGGAGACTACTGTAACACACATTGTAAGCATTGCCGATTCAAAGAGCATGCTTAATAAGGTGGCGAAAGGAGTGTTTCGTGTGGAATCGTCGCTTTAGAGGTCACAGATTGTGAGAATTGTATGGATATTTTGCCCTGGCCATGCAGGGGTGCGGGGGAATGAACAGGCTGATAGGGTGGCAGGGAATGCACCTCTTGGTGGTAGATTTCCAATGGGCAAGGAGGAGATGGTCATGCGCTTGTGGGACCACGTGGAGAAGGTGGGGAAACAGATTGAGAATCCGTATGTAGAAATAATGAGATTGCTGGGGATTTGCAGCGGTTCTGGAGGAATCTCAAAAATAAGAGGGAAGACCAGGAGAACGTTAAATCAGTTAGCGGTTTGGAACGATTAGTAGTATTCCTCTTCGCTGGTTGTTGAACGAGGGGACGGAGCACGTATGGGAATGTCCTGAGTGAAGTGATGTCGTTTCTGAACTCAGTTCAACTCAACTCAACTTATTTATTTTCATTATTTATTTCCCCCTAAAGATGTTGAAACCAAATTATTGTGAGCTCTCATCCAGTGTGTTTAGTTTTTTTTGCATCTGATGTCGTGTGTGAGGTACGAGGAAGGCAATGTCGCCAGCAGAGTACAGACAATCTAGATGTCACAGTCGTCCACTGAAGTCCAATACTAGCAGTGCTTGTTGTTGTTGTCTTTCTAATCTAGTCTATAGTCAGTAAGAATGAATGAAGTGACAAAAAGCATTCCTGTCTCACTCCTGTTTTTATTTCGAATGCTTTTAGTAATTTTCCCTCGTGGAAGGCTTTGCATCTCATGCCTCTATACATTGACTTTATTAAGTGAATGATTTACTATGGGATCCCATAATGCTCCTTTAATTTCCAAAGTGATTCCCTACCAATGCTATTAAAGACCTTTTCATCGTCCACACAATCCAATATAAATAAAGTGGTGAGTTCATTCCGATGCTTTGATCTATTATTATGCAATAATACTATGACTTTCTGGTCAGTGCATGATCTTTTTGGTCGAAATCTGCTTCTTTATTCCTGTGAATCCTGGACAATTAGTAAAGAAGATCTGAGATCTCAGAGATGTGGGTTTACAGCAGAATCCCGAGACTGGTAAATCTAATTGTTTTGAGAAAGACTTAGACCCATAGGCAACACATCAAAAACATGAGAAACAGGCAATAATTCATTCATTCATTCATTCATTCATTCATTCATTCATTCATTCATTCATTCATTCAATGGCAAGTCCTTTGCAGAACCTCGATCCCATAACAACCTTCTGGAAAACTTCTCGATTATAAGCAAGATGTCCCACATCCGATACACCCATCTGGAGTTCATCTGCCACATCCTGCACCAATCTTCTCTTTGGCCGTCCTCTTCATCTCTTCTCGGGCTTATACCCCTCCATTATTGTTCCCTCATGACGTTTCAAGTGACCAAAATATTTCAATTTTCTTTGTGTTATCATCTTTAGCAGCCAACTTTCTTCAATAATTGGATCTCGTCATATGAATGCATTTGTTATTTTCTGTATGCAAGATATTCTTAGAACCCGTCTATAACATTTGTATTCAAAGGCATTTATGTGCTGTTCAGCTTGTTTATTAAACGCCCATGTCCCACAGGCGTATGTTGCAATGGGAAAGATGCTTGCTCTTAAAAGTCTAATTTTTGTAGGTCTATCTGTCCCACGCCACAATTTATTCAGTTGTTTTAGTTTTTGAAGAGCAATAGGTATTCGTCTTTATTGTTTTTCCATTTATAATTAAGATGCTAAATTATGAGAAGAGATACTGGAATGTGTGTCACAACTGGAAAGATTTGTGGAAAGAGAGACAGTAGAAGATAGCTACAGAGGAATCCTAACCACCGTTTTTTAAGGCACGATATGACGCCAGAAATGTGCTTGATAATGATCACGGTTTCCTTGGCCAAGTGTTTAAGCGTTCGAAGGTTGTGGGTTGGATTCTGGGCTCCGTCATTCCATTCACGGGTGTAATTTAGTCTGAGGCTCCTGGGGACCTTCACTGGAGTTCGTGTCTTGTGCGACGCCTTTGGCAGGCTGCCCTGCAGAATAAGACCGAGCCAAATGGGATCAAACCTGGCGCTATGAAGTGGATGCTCTCGCCTGTAACCTTTAAACTTGATTTTTTAGTCAGACACTTGTGAAATGTGTTTTTTTCCCCTAGTTTTATGTAAACGACACGCCGTCTTTGTGAACTATACAAGGGTGATTCAAATGAAACTTTAAAAGTGTGATATAAATTTCATTAACCATGCCATTGTCTTGTAAACTGTCAATGTTGTTGTTTAGGATGTCAAGAGTGTTAAGCACGTGACATCACGGTGCAGATGAACACGGTGAATCATAAGGCCGCCCCACATTCGACATGCACAAAAGAGGAACAGCGTTCTATTATCCGTTTTTGTATCAATGGAGGGTGAAACCTATAGAAATTCATCGGTGAATAAATGTCCAGTATGGCGATGTATGCCTGTCAGTCCCGCAAGTGTATGAAGGGAGTAGACAGTTTCAAAATGGCGTGACTTCTGTCAGGCACACTGACT
The DNA here is from genome assembly GCA_963921405.1 of Cepaea hortensis. Lineage (NCBI taxonomy): Eukaryota > Metazoa > Mollusca > Gastropoda > Stylommatophora > Helicidae > Cepaea > Cepaea hortensis. The sequence goes on along the minus strand of OY992883.1, from coordinate 53,486,288 downwards.
AGTGACCCTAGAGTGGTTACACACACCACCAAGATAATATTTTTCTACAGGAATCCAAGCACTATATCGGCACTGAAGGACTTGTATTGAATGCAGTGGCGACTAAGGAAAGTGATACATTTGTACTTTACTTTTTCAGAATATATTCAAAAAACCATTTAAGGTTTTCACCTGAATCCTGCTCGTAGCATATGAGTTTGTAAGAGGTGAGAGAGATCACAGCTGTCGCAGTATGAGAACATGTGAAATGAAACCATTATCTTCCTGAGAAATAACACTACAACGCCCTCGGACCAGGTAAAAAGAAAATACAGCGGCGAGATAAATAGGAATAATAGAACATGTTAAAAGTAACAACATTAAGGAAATACGTAATACATAAGTTATACTACGCTTCATAGCTCAGACGTTTCGGTATTAATTATTTAAAAGAAAGCAACATCTCAAACAGGACTAATGAAACAAATTATTACTATTGTCAATAAAACACAAACACAATACACATTGCGGAACGGAGATGTGTTATGAGTGTAAACTTGTTTCTCCGTAGTATTTTACACATTACTGTCTTATCTTCATGGTATTCTGATGCAATGAATATGAGTCTTATATGCTTTAAATAATAGAAATAATAATGAGATAACGTTGAGGGCACTGACCCTAGTAAGTCACAATCTCTGACCAAAAGAAAACTGGACTGCACGCCAAAGCAATCAGCAAAAACACTAGCACAGTCACGTAATAGGATCTGCGCCTGGTGCACCACAAGTGGAATCTGTGTGGGTACAGCACGGACAGCAACCGCTCCATGGTCAGACTGACCATCATGTAGACACTATTGTTAACGAAAATCCAAATGCAGTAGTGGTGCATTCTACATATGACGTCATGGTAGGCGTTTATATCAGTGTTGAAGCAAGTGTTGAGGTGATAGGACAGTGGTCCTATGTACAGGACAACTAAGTCGTTGGCTGCCATGAATCTTGAATACACAGACATGGAGGATGATGTCATGGATTTCCGGCTGAACACCATGATTGACAGGACATTTCCTATTGTCCCGGAGATGAGCAGCACTGGGCAGTAATATAGGTATAGATTGGTAATTAAGTGATCATATAAGGAAGGAACACTTGAATTCTCCGAAGTCCACCAAAATATCACCATGGTGATGCGTACTCCGAGTGCAATCAATTCACATTTGTTTATTATAGCTCGAAGGTTTGTATTTGCGCACGAGATATAGTCTGTACCAGTGAGTACATGTTGACAATCGCCATATTGTTTTACCACATTCTTATCCGTTGTTAAAGAAAGTTAATGCACAAAATGTTCATTAAAGTTCTTTGATTAATGCATGTTTTATTAGTGTTGTTTCGGTTGTTTTCGTATACTCTTTTTATATTACCATCTTTACGCTGTTTGAACTCTTAGTAAGAAACCGAGTCGTTTAAAATGGCAAGCATTATGGGTCAGAGGTGCAAAAAGCTACATCAGATGATTGATATAAGAAAATCTGATTTGATGATAATTTCGTTCAGTATTTGAATTTGTGAGAGAGTGGAAAGATCTATAGAAACACAAACAAGCAATTCCAGATTGTAAGTGCAGCAGCATTCTAGTTATCATCATTACTCCCGCGTCAAACATTGATATCTAAATCAAATTAATAACGACGCACGCACAGTTTAATCAACGCTGCATTATAATGTCAAACATGTCCTCTGATAAAATCATACAGCATGAAGATTGAAGAGTGTGATATACATTACTGAGACAATCTGCGGAGAAGTACGTGATATAGTGGTATTTGAAGGGTCGTAAGAACAAAATTGCACACACAGGATACGTAACGACGGAAAGTAGATTGTTGACGCCTGCTTATACAAATGCAACCTGACCACCTGCCCTTGTTTGTCAACTATAATAAATATCCGACTTCAAAGCACAAGGAGGACCTATGTGCACACAGATCGGTGACATCAGAGATATTCTACAACGGCAAGGGACTTCGATGGTCAATGAACCGACCTGGCACATGGGAGATTACTCAAACTATCCACAGCGTCTAACTACAGGCACTGACACCACAAGTTAACCTAAGCTATGGTCCTTTATGTTCTAGAATGCGACTGTCAATCATTCACATATTAGCAGACTGGTGCGGACGCTTATAGCAACATGTGTCAATAGAAAATAATCCACTGTTGCAATTCAGACTCCAGGATCATACAACTAACTTGCTAAATTGATGGAAAGCCAAGGTGCACGTGATCGTCATTGAATAAGCACAAAGTATTGAACACTTAACCTGACATTTGGCTGTTTGTGATTCCTGGGCAAATTTACGTTCAGTAGTTCGCCATTGCTTTCATATATAAACCGGACATAAATAAACACAATGTTAGTTGGTGATTGAAGTTAGCTCATATATTTTGCAACCGTCAGCCACCTACATTATGGGGGAATTAATATTTCAGAAACATAGCCGCGCAACGAGGTAATGTGACTGTGGGTTTTAATCAGTGTAGCAGTACTGTAAATGGATAATGGCATTGCACTCGCTCCTATCTCAACAGTAATGAAATCGTTTGTCAATAGCAGTAGTTCACATCTAATATGTGATGATCCTAATATTTAATGCAATGGTTGCAAGGGACATTTGCAATTAATTTGAAAATTTGCAGCTGAGTGTTACTTAAACACAACAACATGTTATTCACAAAATTCAGTCTGCTTCGCGGATGTGTTGTAATATTAAATCATTGAATGTCCATTCGTGCTGAGACATGTGGAGGACAATGAAAGTAGACGTCGTAAGGCAAGCATATTTAGAAAAAGTGAACGACACACAGCGTACCAGAACTCAGTTAACAAAATGCCATGATCATATATTACGTCGTGATAAATCGTTCCGGAAATTCAATAATTTTCCTCCTCTTTTCATCGGGAATGTCAGCTAAAGTATGGGAAGAGAGAATACAGGCTTCTAAACAGCTAAGCTTCCTATTCTGTAAACTCTGGGAAGTATCGGGAAAGTCATGAAGTAACAGGAATATTATTATAAAGTGCATGGAAGAGTATGGACAATGTAAAATCTAATTTCAGAGCACAAACTAGCTCTTGCAATATCCCATGTAGGGGTCGCGAAAATCGAACACTTTGTGCATATGCAATTGCGATTAAGAAAATAGCTGCCCCTCTATCGACTTGCACCTTGAAAGAAAAATCACGCGTTGGGGCTGTGTAGCACATCAACATTAGTTTTTCTCGTTTCAATGGACATCTTATTAGTCGTCACAGTGTGCTAGTTGTAAATATTGATGTTACATGTAGGTACACAATGATGTACGAATGACTAGGTACACAAGTTGGATTTGTTTATGGATGAGTAATATGTTAGTTTACCTGCTGTTACATGCTCTATTATTTAGTGTTGGAGTTTAAATGTGCAAGGGATGGAGCAGAGAGTGTGAGGGATGTATACTCGGTGAAACTCACACATCGTCACTTTGCTCGTTCACGAATTAGAGAAGCATTGCTCACCCATCATTTGAAAACTATGATTTCTTTTGAGGAGGGGGTAATGTAACGTGCGTGGTTACCTCCAAAGTACGGCGGGTATGGGGGTTAAGAATCTGAAAGTAACAATGCAAGGTTACAGGTGTGAGGTGAGAGTAAGGCGGATGTGGGGGGGGGGGGCAGAGAAATTAATTAAGAAGTCCCATGAGAATGGGAGAGCTCCAAGACAATGGTATTGTAGAACACGCACCAGTCTATATTGGATCGCTGATGGGAAGGTAAAACGTGATGTTAGATGCATAGAGAAAGGAAAACCCCAAAATGGAATGTTCATGGAAATTGGTAATTGGGAACAAGGGTGAAATAGTTTCATGGGTGGTCCCGAGGAAGCGGATAAAAAGAGAGGAAAGATATAGGTCAGCATTCAGTGTGGGCAAGTTATAGGAAAACTTGGCCCCAACGATAGACTCTGCGGAGTTGAGTTCGGACACAGAGAAGAGTCTGGCGCGACAAGTTTTGTTACAAGGCCAGTAGAAGACATTATTGTGTATTTACCCGTGTTATGTTTTTCCTTATTTTTTTTTAAAAAATCTTCCATGTTTCATTATCATAACATTATCTTTTATTTAAACATTATCTTTCATTATCTTTCATTATATTTTATTTCCATAACATTATCTTCTCAAGACTTCATGGCAAAACAAATCTCAGAGTTAGTGAAGGAAGTTAATGGCTGTCTTAGGACATCCTCGTCCGGTATAGACAGTCATGAGTCACAGGTGACACCAGACCGTCATCCAGCAACTGATGGCAAAATCTTAACTAAAATAAATAAATTTAGAGTAGGAACATGGAATGTTAGGACATTAAATGAGCTAGGAAAGTTGACCAATGTTCTAAGAGAGATGGATAGCATGAAAATGAATATACTAGGTGTATACTAGGTTTAGTAAGTGAGATGAGATGGATGGGATCGTTCAAAATTATAGCTGACAAACACACAATAATTTATTCTAGAGGGGATACACATGAAAAAGGTGTAGGAATAATATTAGATGAAAAAAAAACAGCCAAATCAATTAATGGATACTGGTGTATTTCAGATAGAGTTATAATGATCAAAATCAAAGGCAAACCAATAGATATAAATTTTATACAAGTATATGAACCAACAACAAGCAGTAGTGATGAAGAAATACAAAACTTTTACCACGAAATAGACATGGCGATGGCTCAAATTGGATCACAAGAAATAAAAATAATACTTGGAGATTTTAATGCAAAAGTAGGAAAGGGGAAAATGGACAATGAAGTGGGGAATTATGGTTTAGGTACAAGAAATGAAAGAGAAGAAAAACTAATAGAATGGGCTAATATTAATGAAATTTGGAACACATGGTTTAAACACCATAAAAGACGATATGTGCACATGTAAAAGCCATGATAAGAAAATACGCAACCAAATTGACTACATACTTATCAATAAAAGATTTAGAAATACTTTAATTAATGTAAAGACAATGCCTGGTGCTGACTGTAATAGTGATCATGTACCACTATGCGGACATATAAAAGTAAGATTAAAGAGAGGGAAAAAATGGATACGAACGTGAGACTTAATAAAGAGATTCTGAAAGTAGATAAAGAAATTCAAAAACAATATAGAGTAACTGTGAATAATAGGCACAAAGCAATAACTAAGATACAGAGTATAAATGAACAATGGGACTCCATTCATCAAACTGGCAAAGAAATATTACCGGAGAGAAGCCAAATAGCTAAGAAAAAATGGATGAATAAAGAAATCTTAATGTTGATGGACAAAAGAAAACAGAGTAAAGATGACAAACAAGAATACGCTAAGGTAAATAAAGAAATAAAAGATAAATGTTGGAAGGCAAAAGAAAATTGGTTAAAAGAACAGTGCAAAAAATTGAATTAAATCCCATTAAAGATACAAAAGATATGCACAGACAAATCAGTGAGCTTACGGGAAGAAAAATAAGAATAAATATAGGGTGTTTGAAATCAAAAACAGTAAAGATATTTTTAAACACAATACCAAAAACCACAGAAAATAATCACATAAGATTGTTGACTGCACTAGCAGAGTACAGGTATGTGGTATGGACCTGTAGAAATGCAGCAACATATAGGTTCAGAACATACAACACACATATAATACAGCACATGGTACAAAACAAAATCACACAAATATTCAAAACCACTTAGAGAAAAGGGAATATACACGTTTCAAATTTGTCTGTGGGATTTGGATAAGGTATACAAACATAGAGATACATCTAAATATGTATTAGCTTGTGCATGCATAGATATGTCTGTACATATACGTATAAGTAGGTATGCGTGTGTGTGTGTGTGTGCGCGCGCATGTGTGAGTGAAAATATACACATAAATGTGTATGTATAATTGGTATGTATATATCTCTGTCGGTAGTGTCTGTTTTGATGTATGTTTGACTCCTAGTCAGGCGTGGATAAACGTGTAGTTTTCATAAATGCGTGACGAAAAAAAAAATTTGAATTTAATGGCGGATAGCAACAGGGATGGCAGCGTCAAATTTTACTTTGATTCAGACAAGTGATTGTGTGTTCATGCTGCTGTTTTAGTGTAGTATTATTATCATGTAATATTATTTGAAAGAAAAAAAAAGTTAGAATTTTATTTCTGTATCATCATCATCATCATCATCATCATCATCATCATCATCATCATCATCATCATCATCATCATCATCATCATCATCATCATCATCATCATCATCATCATCATCATCATCATCATCATCATCATCATCATCATCATCATCATCATCATCATCATCATCATCATCATCATCATCATCATCATCATCATCATCATCATCATCATCATCATCATCATCATCATCATCATCATCATCATCATCATCATCATCATCATCATCATCATCATCATCATCATCATCATCATCATCATCATCATCATCATCATCATCATCATCATCATCATCATCATCATCATCATCATCATCATCATCATCATCATCATCATCATCATCATCATCATCATCATCATCATCATCATCATCATCATCATCATCATCATCATCATCATCATCATCATCATCATCATCATCATCATCATCATCATCATCATCATCATCATCATCATCATCATCATCATCATCATCATCATCATCATCATCATCATCATCATCATCATCATCATCATCATCATCATCATCATCATCATCATCATCATCATCATCATCATCATCATCATCATCATCATCATCATCATCATCATCATCATCATCATCATCATCATCATCATCATCATCATCATCATCATCATCATCATCATCATCATCATCATCATCATCATCATCATCATCATCATCATCATCATCATCATCATCATCATCATCATCATCATCATCATCATCATCATCATCATCATCATCATCATCATCATCATCATCATCATCATCATCATCATCATCATCATCATCATCATCATCATCATCATCATCATCATCATCATCATCATCATCATCATCATCATCATCATCATCATCATCATCATCATCATCATCATCATCATCATCATCATCATCATCATCATCATCATCATCATCATCATCATCATCATCATCATCATCATCATCATCATCATCATCATCATCATCATCATCATCATCATCATCATCATCATCATCATCATCATCATCATCATCATCATCATCATCATCATCATCATCATCATCATCATCATCATCATCATCATCATCATCATCATCATCATCATCATCATCATCATCATCATCATCATCATCATCATCATCATCATCATCATCATCATCATCATCATCATCATCATCATCATCATCATCATCATCATCATCATCATCATCATCATCATCATCATCATCATCATCATCATCATCATCATCATCATCATCATCATCATCATCATCATCATCATCATCATCATCATCATCATCATCATCATCATCATCATCATCATCATCATCATCATCATCATCATCATCATCATCATCATCATCATCATCATCATCATCATCATCATCATCATCATCATCATCATCATCATCATCATCATCATCATCATCATCATCATCATCATCATCATCATCATCATCATCATCATCATCATCATCATCATCATCATCATCATCATCATCATCATCATCATCATCATCATCATCATCATCATCATCATCATCATCATCATCATCATCATCATCATCATCATCATCATCATCATCATCATCATCATCATCATCATCATCATCATCATCATCATCATCATCATCATCATCATCATCATCATCATCATCATCATCATCATCATCATCATCATCATCATCATCATCATCATCATCATCATCATCATCATCATCATCATCATCATCATCATCATCATCATCATCATCATCATCATCATCATCATCATCATCATCATCATCATCATCATCATCATCATCATCATCATCATCATCATCATCATCATCATCATCATCATCATCATCATCATCATCATCATCATCATCATCATCATCATCATCATCATCATCATCATCATCATCATCATCATCATCATCATCATCATCATCATCATCATCATCATCATCATCATCATCATCATCATCATCATCATCATCATCATCATCATCATCATCATCATCATCATCATCATCATCATCATCATCATCATCATCATCATCATCATCATCATCATCATCATCATCATCATCATCATCATCATCATCATCATCATCATCATCATCATCATCATCATCATCATCATCATCATCATCATCATCATCATCATCATCATCATCATCATCATCATCATCATCATCATCATCATCATCATCATCATCATCATCATCATCATCATCATCATCATCATCATCAAGTAATGTGTAGGCAATTGCACATGCCATAAATGTAATATTATCGCATATGTGTATATTAATGCATTTGTTGTATTCGGAATTTTAAAGGAAAACATGAATTAAAAAAAAAATGTTTTACAGGCCAAATAATCTGACAATTATTATTATTATTATTTATTATTATTACTTATTATTATTAATACGTTTATTACTACTGCTACCATTATTATTAATTTTCCCATTATTATATTTGAATATGCAACATGAAATATATTGTGGATGTGTGTCTGTGTCGTTGGCAGTAACATATGTATGCGTCTCGGTGTGGATGCAGGTGTGTGTGTGTGGTGCATGTATTTGCGCGCGCATGTGTACGAGTGTGTGTTTGTGTGTGTGCGCGCACGTTTACATGCACTATGCCATAAATGTCATATTATAACTGTATATATGTATGTATTTGCTTTGTTCACACATGTGACACCTAACACTAACAAACGGCAACGCTCTGTAATATACACAAACAAAAGAAACACACATTACACCTTGTAAATATACATTGATTTGTATGAAATAAACGTTAAAAAAAAAATAAATAAAGATATTATTGGAGGAAGGTGATATAATGAAGAGGTGGAATGGGTATATAAGAGAATTATATGATGGAGAACGGGAAGCATTAACGGAAGAAAGTAACTTAGAAGGCCCACCTATTCTAAAAGAAGAAATCGCTGACGCTATAAAATATATGAAGAAAGGAAAAATAGCTGGGCCAGATGAAAACACAATAGAAGAATTAGAAGTATTGGGAGAATTTGGAGCAGATATATTAACCAAAATGTTGAATGATATTTACAGCTGTGGATATTTACCGAGCGATATGCTGAAATCTGTATTTTTAGCTATACTAAAAAGACAAGGAGCAATTGAATGAAGATTTTCGTACAATTATTCTCATAAACCATATCACTAAACTTCTACTCAGAATCATAATGAGAAGAATTAGAAAGAAAATAAAAATGGAAATTAGTGAAGAACAGTATGGATTTGTGGAGGGAAAGGGCACAAACAATGTACTATATACATTACGGACACTAATAGAAAGGTCATGGGAAAACAGCTTCATAGGTTATACTAAGGCATTTGATAAAGTAAACCATGATGAACTGATTAAAATGTTAGAAGATATCAACATTGATGGGAAAGATTTAAGAATAATAAAGAATATTTACTGGAACAAAGTAGCAGCAATTAAAATGGGAAATAAAGAGGGTAGTTACGAACAGATAAAGCTTGTAGTACGACAGGGTGTGTCTTGTCACCAGATCTCTTCTCCCTATATAGCGAAGTAATAATTAGAGAGATCAAAGAGATGCCAGGAATACTAGTTGGAGGTTATAGTATAAATAATATACGCTATGCAGATGTTGGCGGATAATTCAAGAGACCTAGAACAATTGTTGGACACTGTAGTAACAGAGAGTGCAAGGAAAGGACTCTCCTTGAATATCAAGAAAACAGTAACAATGGTGATATCAAAGAAAATGGTGACACCAAATTGTGACATATAAGGGAAAATTCTTAACCAAGTGGATAATTTTAAATACCTAGGGGCATTTATAACATCAGATGGAAGATGTACAACAGAGATTAAGAGCAGAATAGAGCAAAGAAAAGCAGCATTTCAGAAAATGAAGAGTATCTTATGCAATAAATCACTATTACTGAATATAAGAAAGAGAGTGCTGAAATGCTATGTAGAACCAGTTTTGCTGTATGGCAGTGAATCTTGGAATGTAAATGAACAAATTAAGAAGACATTAGAAGAAACATAGATGTGGTTCCTGAGACGAATGTTGCGAATTCCTACTAACAACGACTGCCTTATACAGGCTCATGAAACTAGAACATTATTTTAAAAAATAAGGAAGAGACAAACATCTTTCTTCGTGCATGTGATGAGAAGAGAGGCATTGGAGAACATCGTGACAACTGGAAAAATCGAGGGGAAGAGAGGCAGAGGCAGAACAAGAGAAATGATGCTAGATGGATTGAGATGGTGGCATGGATTAATACCATCGGCAGAGTTGATCCAGAACACCAAGGACCGTATCTGAGGAGAGCCATGAACGCCTACGCCAGCTGGCAGGGCACTTGGTGATGATGATGATGATGATATTTTTCCTGGGATGGTGCATACTCATCATGTTTATTCATCAGTAATAAAGCTTCTATGTGTGTGCAAAACCGGAATTCTCAAGTGCCTAATAGTTGTTGATCATAGTGAATGATCAGTGGTAAAGGTGGCTGATCCACCCTGCGTTACTCAGTGATATCTGCTAAATGAGAGTCAGGTCTTAGTCAGATATGACTGACCTACCGTATGACAGTAGACGGTACTACCTGCTTTCTGTTAGCACCGAATGTTGGGCGGCGCTTACCAAATCCGACACCCCACAATGTGCCAACGGCTTCGGGCGGAAGAGCGCAATTGGGAGGGTACAAGCCTTATCCTGGTGCGAGGAAATGCAACCTAAAGACAAAATGTCATGGCAGGTTATAAGTCCTTGTCAAATGGCGTAGACATGGGGCGCCACGGGTTGCCTCTGTCGGTGGGAGACATCTACAGGTGTCACTGATCAGCTATCGCCCGCCCCAAGCTGGGCAGCCCGCGGCCAATTGGGTGCTGAACCGCCACAGCCTGCCTGCTTCAATGGGTGCTTGGGGCCAGGACAAAATCTGTATCGCAGGATGCAAAAACCAATGCACCAGGTACTAATAAAAAGAAAAATAGAAACCTCAAGCTACGGCTTGCAACCTGGAACATAAAAACCATGTGTCCAGGATATTCCACTGACTTGAGGAATATTGACGATGTGAGAAAAACGGCTGTGATTGATGCCGAACTCAATCGTCTTAACATTGATATTGCTGGCCTGCAGGAGACTCACCTCGCTGAGGAAGGGTCACTCGGGGAAAACAATTACACTTTTTTTTTGTTGTTGAAAGGGTAGAGGGCAGGCAGAAAAAAAGGCAACATGGTATGGGCTTTGCAGTAAAGAATTCGCTACTGTGAATGATTGAAATTCCTGCTGGAGGTAATGAAAGACTATTATCCCTGCGCTTGGCAACCTCCTGTGGTTTCGCCACCATTATTACCGCATATGCACCGACACACGCGTCCTCTGATGATATGAAGGATTCGTTCTATGAGGAGTTAGACTCTGTGATCAAGACAGTTCCAAAACCGACTACATTTATATGCTCGGTGATTTCAATGCTCGTGTGGGCAAGGAAACGAGTTCATGGCCAGTGTGCATTGGAAAATACAACATCGGTCGTATGAAAGAAAATGGGCAAAGGCTGCTGGAGCATTGCACCATAAATGACCTATGCATTACAAACTCCTTTTTTAAAACAAAAGAGCTGCATAAGGTCACATGGAAGCATCCAAGATCCGGTCATTGGCAACAGCTGGACTTCATTATCTCACGGAGGCAACATCTGAACCGTACATCATTAACTCTAAGTTACCACAGTGCTGACTGTGATACAGATCATTCTTTGGTTGTTGCAAGGGTTAGACGGAGACCAAAGAGTTTAGAGAGACCAAAAGAGATTATTAACACTCACGATCCTGAAAAGTGCATTGAGTTTCAACAGCAACTTGAAGACGCTTTCACTGATACATCAGAAAATTGTACAGTAAGTGAAAAGTTGGGTAAACTTAAGGAAATCCTTTATGAAACGGCACTGTGGATCACAAGAGGCAGGAGTGGTTTGCGGCAAACATCCAGACACTGCATCCCTTGATTGATAAAAGGAAGATAGCTCTCTTAAGAAACAAGGAAAGAACAACGCGTAACACTCTCAGTGAGCTGAAGAACCCAGGAAAGATGTGCAAAAGGCTGCCAGGCAGTGTGCAAATGACTATTCGATCAAGTTATGTGAATCCATTCAAAACGCAAGTGATAACGGAAACATCAGAAACATGTATAAAGGGATAAAGAAAGCCCGTGGCCCAATGATCAAAAGAAGTGCACCATTGAAAACCTTGACTGGAGAAATCATCACTGATAAGAAACAGCAGATGGATAGATGGGTAGAGCACTATTTAAAGCTTTACTCAATGTCAGGGTCTTAAACCTGGCTCGTTATACCTAACACATGTGAGACAAGTACAAGTACAACATGATTGGACTTGAGACACAACGACACGTAGTTCAATGGATTTATTTACCGATCACATGCAATACGATCTAGTTGTGCATGGAATGATCATCACAATACATAAATAATATATATCAATACACTTACAGACAACCCACAGCTTACAGTCTATCTCACAAGATATACAAGAACTCGACTTTCGGGCACAGAACTACACAAGCCTTTCTCTACCCACACGTCAGTCCGGTCCGAGTACCCAAAGCTGTCTCTTGTCTCTCACAAATCGCTTGCCCCCTGTGGCTGGACGCACGAGGCCTGTGTGCGTCTTGCTTTGTCCTTGCCTGACCGCTGGCTGTCACGTCAGCCAGCAACCTCGCGGGCAGTTAACTAATACTCGCCTGGCGGGCGTAACGATGTTCCTGCATACCGGCAACATTCGAGACTCTGACACGCTCCCCCGGGGCTTTTCATGAAAGATGTCATCTTTCATGTATACTCTATATACATACCGGGTTAATATTTTAACCATGTCAGAGTCGACCTTTCTGTTGTTATATACATTGGTATGGAAATACATAAGAATACATATATTGGCATAGAAATACATAAGAAATGCAAGTTGTATTTTAAGACATGTGGTGTTCAATCTTTACCACTTTCCAAGTTTCATCCACTCGATGGACGTTCACCTGAGTTGCAATATTGACCCAGTCAGATCGGTAGCAACAGCTATCCAGCAACTACCTCGCAACCTCAAAAAAAAGTAATAATATGCTTTTTGAAACAAAAAAACATCTGGTAAGACTGTAATACGACTTTTTTATAAGCCGCATTCAACGCTCGAACTCCGACCTCATTTGGCCGGGAGCCCTTCCGTCGGTCTACAACATCGGTAAACTTATACCATGCCCAGTTGACGACTACTTGGCGTGTTAACAATCTGGCAACTGTTCTACACAGTGAGAATCACCAGTGAGCAGATCACTGGACCTGGCAGGACATTGTCGTATGCCGATGATGTTTTAGTGTATCGTCAGGGTAAGGATAGAGAGGAGGTTGCTGGGGAACTACAAACCGAACTCAATCGCATAAGTACTTGGTGTGATGAAGCTGGGGCAATGGTCAACCCAACAAAGGCAACAGTGACTTGGTTCTCGTTGAATAATCATATTGTCAACAATCCAACACCAACTGTAATGCTGTGTTCAGAGACGGTGGAAAGAACGCAGGCAATGAATTACCTGGGGATACGGTTTGATCGAAGCCTTGCTTATAATGTGCACATAGACCAGGTGATAACAAAGGCCAAGCGGGGTTTGGCAGCGATGCGGGTGATGGCGGCAGCAAACTGTGAGCAGCGCCATCTATGTCTTCTGTACGAGGGGCTGGTCATGTCTGTTTTGGAGTATGCAATGGCAATCTTGACTCTCAGCCATAAGCAGATAGAAAGGATGGAAAGGATACAGAATGAAGCTATGCGCATTATTCTTGGATGTACAAGAGATACAGCATGCAGGGCGATGCGCTACCTTCTTGATTTTCCAACCAATGAAGAGAGAATACAAGTTTGCAGGGCACGCGCCTACCTCAGAATTAACGCAAACACACAACATCCACTGCATAGTGAAATTAGGAAGGTGAAGGGCAGCAGGTTAAAAAGAGGACGGTCGTGGATGGGTCAAGCCGAAGACATTCTTCAACAGGTGTGTTCACTTGAGGACTTAGAACCTGGCGAGGAGTGGGTGCAAGTGCCAACAGACTTCTGCACATCCTTTTCAGTTTGCATCCAACTAGATAGAAAATGCAGACAAGAAAATCCGGCTGCCGTTGAGGCTGAAGTACAAGCGTTGATTTTCGAGAATTCGCTAGACGGTGACGCGGTCATCTACACAGATGGGTCGGTCGTCCGACATGTGAGAAGCTCATGGGCCTTTACAGCTCGGGCCGGAGGGAGAATTGTGAAGGAGGACTCTGGTGCTTTCACTGAAACCACAAGTAGCCTGACCATGGAAGTCATGGCAGTAAGTAAAGCAATAACATGGCTCGAGACACAGACATTCACCAGGGCTTGTTTCCTTAGCGACTCAATGAACATGATCAAGAGGATAGAGGAGGGGTCGATCCGAAGAGAATGGTTGCTGCCTCTGAAGCGGTCTCGGCTGGCAAAGATTAGTTTCATCTTCGTGCCAGGGCATGCGGGAGTACAAGGAAATGAGCGGGCTGACAAGCTCGCAGGTGAGGCTACTGTGGAGGGCGGACGCGCCATGGACCAGGCTGACATTCTGAATGCTCTACGTGATGTGAGACTTTTGCGAGAACCAAGTGATGACTGTGAATCTACAACAATGGCCAGACTGCTAGAGCATCAAATTAAAAGAGGTTTGGCCAAACAAGAACACTACGCAGGAAGCCAAAGAAGATTGATAAACCAACACAGAACTGGCGTCGTTAGCCGCTACACGCTGCGGGATTTGCTGAGGAGGGGATCCGAGCACTTATGGACTGAATGGTTCGATGTGCAGCGAGGATGATCTGTCGACTAACTAACTAACTAACTAACTAACAATCTGGCAACAACATGGCTATTTATATACAACACATATTCGTATACATTTCAATTTATCGCCCTTGGTGTAATAATGTAATAACAATTAAATGAAAGGGACATAATTTCAAAAAATATCAAATCTAATTAATTACAATTATTGTTCTATTTCTCAGCGTCATAGCTTGATGCTTTTCCACACTAGCGAAAAAATGTCGATAGTATGAATAAGTTAATCAAAGTATGATTCTAAGATTACACTAACTGAAAAAATATTAATACACAATTCGTGTATTCAAAATTGGTGTTTCGTAAATATTTTACATGCGTCATAACTTTGTAAGCTTTTGTTTATCGTCTGCTAATTTTGGACTAAATTTATAAATTATCCGGAAGTACACATGAGCAGCTGATGTTGAAATTCTCTAACACACTTGTTCCGGTCTGATGTAGCAATTCGGAATGTACAATGTTCTAATAGTTCATGTGTTGGTTGTTTCGCTGGAAAACTTCTGGATTTCGTTGACTGCAGTGGTGTAAACGTCAAAGTTCAGTTCACTCTTTCACACACAGATTAAAAATATCACTGGAAATGTTCCACTCACAGATACCACTGATAAATTGGATTGTTCGCTTGCGGTAAGTTCAGAGCGAATGTGGCACTGTTGTTGTTTCGTAGTATATGTACAGTTAATATTGTTCGCTTTCTACCACACACTACACAATTATTCAAAACAATCACTACGTTAATAATAAAATAAGAAAACTATATATAATGGGATTAAACCCTATCACATTATATAGTAGTCACACAGCTTCTTGTGGAAAAAAAAATCTTCACTGCTGGCTGTGTTGTTCTGAGTGTATTTGACACACTGCACTCAGACATTAGTGCTTACTGGGTCGGTCGGACAACGGGACAACAGATCGGCAATTGTGTTGGTTCTGCCTGCAATATGTCGAACTTCAAAGCTGTAATCTTGGAGTTTTAGAGACCAGCGAGCTATCATTTGGTTGGTAGGCATTCCTGAAGTAATAAATTTCAACGGACTATTGTCAGACTCAACAATGAAATGACGTCCCAGAAGGAACCTGGAAAATTTAGTTATACCCTCAACTAGAGCAAGGGCTTCCAACTGCGGTGTCGACCAAGAGCGTTCTCTAGGTTTTAATTTCCTAGAGAAGTAATATACAGGATGTAGGATGTTATCATGTTCCTGTAACAGAACTGCTCCAATCGCTACGGAGCTCGCGTCTGTGTGTAATCTGAAAGGAATAAGAAAATTTGGCTATTTGAGAATGGGATTCTTTAAACTATTCTCAGAGAAATAAGATAAAATTTTCTTGAATGCAAATTTTAGGCATTGATTGTTTACAATATTTTCAGGTTGATCTTTCGTTAGTAGGTTAGTAAATTTTTCAGTCAGTTCAGCAAAATCAGGTATGAACTGCCTATAATAATTTAGTAGTCCTAACACACTTCTGACTTGCTTTTTCGTAGTCGGAAGTGAGAGTTTCAGTATTTTGGACACGATGTTATCGTCTGTCGTGACAAAGCCATTAGATATTTTGTACCCCAAGAAAGATATTTCCTGATAGGCTATGTCTACTTTTGTAGGCTTTACCGTCAGTCCGTGCTGTCTGATCCGTTCAAATGTCTGCTGTAATGTCTTTATATGGTCTGTCATTGTCTTTGTATGAACACAAATGTCGTCCATGTAACAGATAATATTTGGTATGTCTACTAGTAAAAGTCGTGTCATACGTACGAATGTCGCTGGGGTGTGTTTGAAGTAAGTGTGATGTGATGCTGTACTAATTCTGTTTGTCCTGGATTGTTGGAGAAGATGGTGTTGTACTGTTGTATGAGATGTTTGCAGCTGTCTGTGTCTGCTTGAGTTAAGTTTGGGTTTATTTTGATTTCTTTCAAGCAGTTCGTCGTGTCTACTGCAGGTGTTGGAATTTCGTCACTATCTTCGTCATCTTCATGGTCTATTATTACTGTACAAGCTATTGTATCGTCTTGTTCGGTATCTCTGTTGTAATATGGTCTTAGCATATTGATGTGGAATATTTTGTGTTTGTCTTTTATTTTAATCTCATGGTCTACAGCTGAAATCTGTCTTATAACTTTAAATGGTCCTTGCCAAGACTCAGTCAATAAGTGTCTGTCACTAGGTAAGAGAAGAAGTACGTCCTGTCCAGGTGTCAACGTTATTGTCCTGTTACCTTTGTCTGCATATTGTCTATATGTAGCACCAGATAGTTTCAGTGCTTCTTTTGCAATTATACAAGATTTGATGATTCTTTCACGCAATGATGTAACGTATACGTATGATGATATGGGTTTAAGTAATGGAGTGCCTTCAGTTAACATTTGATGATAGATAGTCAATGGGCCCCGTGGTTTGGCACCATAGATAAGTTCAAAAGGAGAGAACCCAGTACTAGAATGTGGAACTTCGCGATAAGCAAAAAGTATAGCAGGCAAATATATGTCCCAGTTGTTGGGATGCTCTTGTGTGACTTTCGCAAGCATATGCTTTAAATCACCGTTAAATTTTTCTATGATTACACTTGAGTGAGGATGGTACGGAGAATTGAAACATTGCTTCACCCCTAACATCTTGGTGAAAGCTTGAGTAGATGCGGCAATGAATTGAGTTCCCCTATCTGATAGGATAGTGTCTGGAAATCCTATCCGTGAAAATATATGGAAGAAAACTTCCATTATATCATTGGCAGTTATGTTCTTTAGCGGAATCGCTTCAGGCCAGCGACTACATAGATCAATGGTGGTAATAATATATTTATTCCCTCTGGTTGTTATCTGATTAAGAGGGCCCACTATGTCGACAGATATTTTCTCAAAAGGTCGACTGGCTAAGTCAGTGATTTGTAACTTTGCCTGTGGGTGTTTACCTTTCTTTACCAGTTTTTGGCAGATGTCACAACTTCTGCAATACTGCTTAATGTCATTGCAGAATTTGGGCCAATAAAACTGTGTTAGTAATCTTGATCTGGTCTTAGAATATGCCATATGCCCTGCAAGAGGTATATCATGGGCAAGATGTAAGGCTTGCTTACGGTATTGAACTGGCAAAACAGTTTGCTCTGTTGTGCTGTCACCTTTGGTATAGTACCTGGTGAGGATGCAATTTTTTTCAAAGCAAAATGCCATCTTGCCTTTTTGGTTACCTTTGGCTTTTGGCCGATCAGATTAAAATATTTAGACAATGAAGGATCAGCTTTTTGGGCTGTTACAAAAGTCTCCTTCATAGTTTTAGGAGGTAGTATCACTGGGCTAATCATTTCTATAGCCTCAGTTTGATTAATTTCATCTTGCACTCTAGCAGTAGATCTAGTTACTGCGTTCACACATTCAATGATATCAGATGGTGGTGAAACAGTTTGATCAATGATGTCATGAGATCTTAGTGCTACATTAGGTACCATACATTCATTTGGTGATACAACATTCTCAATGATGATATTTGATGGTGATGATGTTAAGTTCTCATCAATGCAAACAGATGTTATATCATGGGGTATATCATTCACCTCTGGTAAATTTCCAATGATGATATCACAAACAGGTTTAGTTAATGCTGCACATTTTACTTTCCCAGTGAGGAAAGGTGTCTGAATATATGCCCATGCTAATGGGTACTTTTCAATATTCCCAGAGAATGTTCTGCATGTTACGTGCCTGCCTGTATAGTCTGTAGGCATTATGAACTTTCTCTTCAGTCCAATAAGTGAACTGCCGGTGTCCCGAAGGACTGTAGCGGGCTTGCCATTCACATATCCCTGATGGATGTTTATTCTGCCTTTGGAGTCTATTATCAAATTAGCTTCTTCATTGGCAATAGGAATGGAGTGGCCGCATGTTAAAACGCCATCTTCATAAAAGGTATTACAAACAGTACATTTATTTGCGTTAAACATGTCAAAAGGCTGTGCTGAGTTCACAGGGTGTTTCTCTGATTGTTCTTCATCTGATGATGAACTATCAAATAAGGCGGCATTAGCTTTATTGGTCATTTGCCTTCCTTTACAAGCATGACGATAATGCCCGTACGCCTTACAGAGGAAACATTTACGTAAATTTCTGAAGGCTTTACGTTCCTTATCTTGTCTATTTACGATGTTCTGTAGATATGTAAGATATGCGGGGTTCTTGTCACACATCTCACCTTGGTGGTGTGAATAGTTACAATATCTACAATGATTATATTTCTCAGACGTAGGCTTATATGGTTTTTGCCTATGATAGGGTTCTGATCGAGGTTTTTCATAGTTAGCCGATGCTACAAAGTTTGTATCAATAGCTTCACCAGCAAAACAATGTTTATTGGCTGTATAATAAGCCGAACCACGTTTCTCAATATGATCTACACTCGTACATTCATTCTCTTGCAAAAATTTAGAAAATGCTGATGGAAGGGATGAGATGACTTTATCCCTGATAATTAGATCTTCTAATTTCTGGTAATCTTTATTTATTTTGGCTGCTGAAGTCCATTTTGCAAATATATCTCGTACTAAGCAGAGGTAGTCAGAGAACGTTTGAGTCGATTTTGGGCTCAACTTGCTGAATTGTTCTCTGTAGCCTGCCTCATCTAGCATAAAATGTGCCATAATCTTTGATTTTAGATAATGGTAATCTTTTCTGAGGTCTTTGGGGATAGTCTCTATGACTTTCAGAGGTTCCCCTGACAAACTCCTCATGTAAATAATATTCCATTCAGACATTGGGACCTGGTAATGGTCCATTAAAGTTTCAAAATTTTGGGTGAAGGCTGCAATGCAGTCACCTGAGGTATAATTTCTTACAATACCTTGATACTTTTTATACTGGTTTTCTTTCTCCAGTCTCTCAGATTTCTTAGACTCTTTGTTTATGGCAGTCTCAGTATCAAGTTGTTTAATTTTTAGTTGCAATTCAAGCTCTTCTCGCTTACTTTGAGCTGCTATTTCTGCCTTCTTTAATTCTAGCTCTGCCTGTTTTGATGCTGTCTCAGCCTCTGCCTGTTCGTGCGCTTTCTCTCGAAGGTGTTCAGAATACTTGGCTTCACTCCACTTTGTTAACTCATCACCAGTTAACTTCAGCTTTAAACCCATCTCGATGAAGTCGTTTAATGAAGACATGATGGTAATAATCAATGCAAATGAGTTGTCAGACACACAATTAGTTATAAGTTGTTAGTATAGTGAAAAAATTTACAATTTACAATTTTGTTCAACTTACAATTTGTGCCCAAATTTGCATCCGAAAGTATATAGAAAGAAAAATATACTCAAGTGTACTGGATGCGGTGGAGAACGGTTCACACTAGAGTTAGGAACTGTAGGGTCGCTAGTTCAAAACACGAATGACCTCTACGGGCAAGGGTTTCAGATGGCACAGAAAACCTGCTTTGTTTTGGAGGAAATAAATTAGCGTCTATTTGATGTGGTGTGTATGCTTGTCACTAAGTTTTGGTTAGGTTTGTATGGCGTTGAGTGTAATTGTAGGTCGTAATGTCGTCAGTCAACAATTTTTTTTTTCAAAACCACAAGTCACTTTCTTTCCGAAACTTTCTGCTTTCCACAATCAACTTCACAGAGACAATCTACCACTATGTTAACACGTTACAACACTGATGACACATCACTTACATCAAGATGACATTCAGTAAGGACATAGACATCAAGTTTACAAGATGGCGACAAGGTTACAATGGCGACGATTCCACAATGTCGACAAGGTCAAAATGGTGACAAGTTACACAATCACTGATGTTTTACACGTTTACAGGATCAAACAAATGTATGTACTTTACGTTCACATCTAGCCTCCATATTCAAATAATCTAATAATATATATGAGGATGATCTTTCACATTGATATTTAAATGTACATCAAAGTTGGACAAAAGTCCTCACGTTCACAAATCTAGGTTCAAATCTTAATTAA
The DNA here is from genome assembly GCA_963921405.1 of Cepaea hortensis. Classification (NCBI taxonomy): domain Eukaryota; kingdom Metazoa; phylum Mollusca; class Gastropoda; order Stylommatophora; family Helicidae; genus Cepaea; species Cepaea hortensis. The sequence goes on along the minus strand of OY992883.1, from coordinate 53,465,170 downwards.
TTTAAAGCCGGACGATGCCACCACGTCCACACATGTCAGGGTCTTAAACCTGGCTCGTTATACCTAACACATGTGAGACAAGTACAAGTACAACATGATTGGACTTGAGACACAACGACACGTAGTTCAATGGATTTATTTACCGATCACATGCAATACGATCTAGTTGTGCATGGAATGATCATCACAATACATAAATAATATATATCAATACACTTACAGACAACCCACAGCTTACAGTCTATCTCACAAGATATACAAGCACTCGACTTTCGGGCACAGAACTACACAAGCCTTTCTCTACCCACACGTCAGTCCGGTTCGAGTACCCAAAGCTGTCTCTTGTCTCTCACAAAGCGCTTGCCCTCTGTGGCTGGACGCACGAGGCCTGTGTGCGTCTTGCTTTGTCCTTGCCTGACCGCTGGCTGTCACGTCAGCCAGCAACCTCGCGGGCAGGTAACTAATACTCGCCTGGCGGGCGTAACGATGTTCCTGCATACCGGCAACATTCGAGACTCTGACACTCAAGTGAGACCAAACTAGCGGATGATGCCCTCAACCCCATAGAGGCCCTGCCAACTCTTGACCACCTGGACACACTTCCCACCATAACAGAAGTTAAGTGTGCTATAAATGAACTTGCATCTGGCAAGGCTCCAGGTAAGGATGGGATTCCAATAGAGGTTATCAGGAGTGAGCAAGACACACTCACTCTGCAGATCAACTAGCTAATAGAGCTATGCTGGCAAGAAGAACAAGTATTTGCCAGAATTGTTCTGCGCAGACTTCAAGTCCTAGGAGATCAAGTCTACCCCGAATCACAGTGCGGCTTCCGACAGAACCGGTCTACTATTGGATATGATATTCTCATTGCGACAAATGCAAGAAAAATGCCGGGAACAAAATCAACCATTGTTGATCACAAAGGCATTTCTTCTTCTTCTTCTTCTTCTTCTTCTTCTTCTTCTTCTTCTTCTTCTTCTTCTTCTTCTTCTTCTTCTTCTTCTTCTTCTTCTTCTTCTTCTTCTTCTTCTTCTTCTTCTTCTTCTTCTTCTTCTTCTGCTTCTGCTTCTGCTTCTGCTTCTGCTTCTTCTTCTTCTTCTTCTTCTTCTTCTTCTTCTTCTTCTTCTTCTTCTTCTTCTTCTTCTTCTTCTTCTTCTTCTTCTTCTTCTTCTTCTTCTTCTTCTTCTTCTTCTTCTTCTTCTTCTTCTTCTTCTTCTTCTTCTTCTTCTTCTTCTTCTTCTTCTTCTTCTTCTTCTTCTTCTTCTTCTTCTTCTTCTTCTTCTTCTTCTTCTTCTTCTTCTTCTTCTTCTTCTTCTTCTTCTTCTTCTTCTTCTTCTTCTTCTTCTTCTTCTTCTTCTTCTTCTTCTTCTGCTTCTTCTTCTGCTTCTTCTTCTTCTTCTTCTTCTTCTTCTTCTTCTTCTTCTTCTTCTTCTTCTTCTTCTTCTTCTTCTTCTTCTTCTTCTTCTTCTTCTTCTTCTTCTTCTTCTTCTTCTTCTTCTTCTTCTTCTTCTTCTTCTTCTTCTTCTTCTTCTTCTTCTTCTTCTTCTTCTTCTTCTTCTTCTTCTTCTTCTTCTTCTTCTTCTTCTTCTTCTTCTTCTTCTTCTTCTTCTTCTTCTTCTTCTTCTTCTTCTTCTTCTTCTTCTTCTTCTTCTTCTTCTTCTTCTTCTTCTTCTTCTTCTTCTTCTTCTTCTTCTTCTTCTTCTTCTTCTTCTTCTTCTTCTTCTTCTTCTTCTTCTTCTTCTTCTTCTTCTTCTTCTTCTTCTTCTTCTTCTTCTTCTTCTTCTTCTTCTTCTTCTTCTTCTTCTTCTTCTTCTTCTTCTTCTTCTTCTTCTTCTTCTTCTTCTTCTTCTTCTTCTAACCATGGAACAAATGAAATGAATCCTTCGAAACATGAAATCTAACCATTGAACAACTGAAACATGAAATCTATCACGAAACTAGAATAAGAACCGTTATATGAAAGAGCCTTAACACACTTGTGAAGTTGAAGCCAACAAACTTTGACCCAGAAACATGGAAAGCAACTGAGAAGAAGAGGGACATTCACGGTTGTTTACACTGACGAGATTTGTGAAGTGCTGTCTTGCTAAGATCTAGTTTCCTGGTGTGAAGTTCGTCGCGTGCTCCAGGCTCGGGGGTTCTCAAGTTTTCTCTTATAATTGGACAGTTTCCGTAATATTTGTTAAAGTATAAGCACGTATGAAAGATGATTATTATAGCCACCAACTTATTCCGAATCATAACTGAATTTTCCTGTCCTATATGGTTAGCAATTCAATTTACTCAACTGCCGAAGTTTATTAAATTACAGCTTGTGATATCAAGTGTCCTAGTAACAACTGTTTGCGACCAAAATGTCACGGGACCACTGTAGTTAACGATACGATGATAAACTAACAGAGACAGTCTGTATTCACAGCTGCAATTATTTGTTACTAGTGGAGAAACACTCACGTCGGATCAAAGGAAACTACAAGTCTTTGAGAGTTCCCTAGGAAACGGGGAATTTATCGGCATTGTTTTATGTATCGTCGTTTGAGAGAAAAAGCCTGTTGTGTTCGTGGTAGAAGGGGGGACAACTATTCTTGTGAAGTTGGGAACAGATTGTCTGCCGCTGAGGCCACCTGGTGTTTACATTGAATGACGTCACTAGGACAATCCCCGACTGTATGAAAAACAGAATTTGTTACCGCTAGTGTGAACAAGGGAGTTGACCTAGGCTGAAGTGTTTTGACTAGCTCTGTTTTAATATAGAAAAGAATCTAGCGTGTTCTGTATCAATTAACGTTGAGGAACATGTGTCTTTCATGGCAAAGTGTAGATTCGATTCAGGATAGAGCTGAGTGTTCATAGGGTATTTACTAAATAGCATTTGGATGTAAATAATGTAGGATAGTCTAGTGATTGATAGAGCTAGAGCTTGAACATAGTGTTGTTGCGTTGTGGTTAGGTATTCAAGGAGTGTCGGCGACAGTGGGCAATCGCATTGTTAAAACTAACTAGTGTGAGAGGTCAATTAGCTCAGCTGATTGGAAATAGTGAAGTGGGATGATATTTAGAAGGATTGAGGATGGTTGGGGGATAGGGGAAATGCTTCTTCTTCTTCTTCTTCTTCTTCTTCTTCTTCTTCTTCTTCTTCTTCTTCTTCTTCTTCTTCTTCTTCTTCTTCTTCTTCTTCTTCTTCTTCTTCTTCTTCTTCTTCTTCTTCTTCTTCTTCTGCTTCTGCTTCTGCTTCTGCTTCTGCTTCTGCTTCTTCTTCTTCTTCTTCTTCTTCTTCTTCTTCTTCTTCTTCTTCTTCTTCTTCTTCTTCTTCTTCTTCTTCTTCTTCTTCTTCTTCTTCTTCTTCTGCTTCTGCTTCTGCTTCTGCTTCTTCTTCTTCTTCTTCTTCTTCTTCTTCTTCTTCTTCTTCTTCTTCTTCTTCTTCTTCTTCTTCTTCTTCTTCTTCTTCTTCTTCTTCTTCTTCTTCTTCTTCTTCTTCTTCTTCTTCTTCTTCTTCTTCTTCTTCTTCTTCTTCTTCTTCTTCTTCTTCTTCTTCTTCTTCTTCTTCTTCTTCTTCTTCTTCTTCTTCTTCTTCTTCTTCTTCTTCTTCTTCTTCTTCTTCTTCTTCTTCTTCTTCTTCTTCTTCTTCTTCTTCCCCTTCTTCTTCTTCTTCTTCTTCTTCTTCTGCGTTCATGCGGAGTTTTTTTTTCCGGACGTGATTGCGTTGTGCCTGTTTACAGCACAGCTGTGTTCTTGCGCCGTTAGGCCGACACATTCGACTTCTGCGGGCATTTGTTGACCGGGTTAACTTTCCCGGGGACAAAAGCATTTGATTTGGTCAGTCGTGAGGGTATGTTCAAGGCGCTAAAGAAGATTTGCTTCCCACCAACTCTTCTGTCCATTGTGGAATCGTTCCACACAGGCATGAAGGGTATAATCAAGTTTGATGGTGCAACTTCAGAAGAGTTTGAAATCAAGAGTGGAGTTAAGCAAGGTTGTGTACTACCCCCACCCTCTTTGGAATATACGTTTCACTTCTACTAAAATATACCTTTCGTGATCAGGATGCCGGTATATACATTCACTCACACTCAGATGGCAGCCTCTTTAATGCCCAGAGATTGAAAGCCAAGACCAAAATTAGGAGGATACTAATCAGAGAGTTGCTTTTTGCGGATGATGCTGCAATTACGACCCACCCTGGGGAAGAATTACAACATCTACTATCTGCATTCTCCAGTGCTTGTTCTGAATTTGGTTTAACAGTTAACAAAAAGAAGACAAAGATTATGTCACAAGGTGCCCATGGGGTACCATCAATCTTTATTGACGACGCCAAACTGGAGATAGTAGACCATTTTTACATATTTAGGATCAGAGGTAAATAGCAAATTATCCCTAGATCAGGAAATCAACATCAGGATTAGCAAGGAAGCAACAACAATGAACTTGCTAGCAAAAAGAGTCTGGGAGAACAGGAAGCTTACTGCCAAAACAAAAGTCCTTGTCTACCAAGCCTGTGTCCTTATTACTCTTCTTTATGGCAGTGAAACCTGGTCAAATTATCACACCAAGAGAAACGCTTAAACAGCTTTCATATGCGGTCTCTGCGAGAAATACTTGGTATTAAGTGATACGAAGTACCACAATGTAATATACAAGTAAATGGGAATATTCTTCAACAAGTGAATCGGTTCAATTATCTCGGAACAGTCATAACATCTGATGGCAGATGCCTTGAAGAGATTAGAACAAGAATCGCCATGGCGAAAGTAGCCTTTAGCAAGATGAAAAACATTCTGACCAATAAAATGATGTCAATTGAAACGAGAAAAAGAGTGTTGAGGGGATACATAGAGCCTGTTCTTTTGTATGGATGTGAAACTTGGACAATGTGCAGTCAAGCTGAAAAACATCTGATGGCTGCAGAAGTGTGGTTTCTGAGGAAAATGCAAAGAATACCATGGACAGATAGAAAAACCAATGACCAAGTACTACAAGAGACAAATGAAAATCGTAGATTGATTAGAGAAATTATACGTAGACAGTCAAAATTTTTTGGACATGTTATGAGAAGAAATGGACTGGAGAACTTAGTGACAGCTGGCAAGATCGAAGGGAACAGACCAAGAGGAAGACCGAGAGGAAAATACCTGGATGGCTGGCCACATGGCATGGACGAGACAGGAACACTGAGCTGATCAACGACTCTGGTGATCGAGTGAAATGGCGAATCATGACCGCCCACGCTTTCCGACATGGCACATGATTGATTGAAGTGGCAAGACAAAATCACAAATACTGAAGTATTGGAAAGATAAGGTTGTGTGACGGTGTGTTCCAGGCTCAGTCTTCGTAGATTCAGATGGAAAGGAAACTTTAGGAGGATGGATGATGGTAGAATACCCAAGGACATCATTTTTGGTGAATTACAGATGGGTAGGAGATCTCAAGGTCGGCCTTCTCTACGATACAAATATGTGTGTCAGCGGGACATGATTGATACAGGCAATGATAATGCATATTGGGAGCAAGTCGCCGCTGAACGTGTTGCGTGGAGGGCAACTATCAGAAATGTAATAAAGACAAAGGAGAATATGATTGCAGATAAAGCACACATTGAGCGTGAGAGACGTAAGATGGTGCATGATGGTGGAAATGACCATGTTTTCACATGCATCCACTGTGGACGAACATATACAGCGCGAACTGGCACATTCGCCACCGCCATGGCTTGTAGTTATTATATTAAGCCTTTTTGAAGCACAATGTACAAAACTATCGTCTGTTAAGACGGAAAGGTGCCAATGAATCTGCAAAATATAGGGACCTTAGACAACAGCCAATGTCTGCCTGTTGCAGGGGATTGTGACAGATACGCCATAAGCACCCCAACTATAACCAATGGGGCCGAAACATCTTTTTCAAATTGGAACTGGAACTGAAACTGAAAATTCGGAAACAGCGAGCCCTTTTAGATCAAAAACATTTACTTTTCATTGCTGACTGAATGGAGAAAGGTCATGTAAAAAAAAACGTTCCCACACCTTGAGGCATTTTGGGTATAAGGTGCCAGCCGCATATATTTTTTTTTTTGAATAGACAAATCAGGACTGGATTAGTGATGCGGTTAGTTTCAGACCGGCTGCCTGCACTTCCCAACAGATGTTCTGATACCAATGTTAGGTTGGCTGGATATAGACATTCAGATCAATCTAAAAGAAATACGCGTCTCAATAGGGATTCAAACACGTAGATACCGTGTTGGCAAGCAAGCGTACTGGCCACTAGTCTGCCAAGGATTCTGGGTTTTATTTTACCAACATATTCATCATCATCAAGTACCATGCCAGCTGGCGTAGGCGTTCATGACTCTCCACAGATCTCGGTCCTTGGTTTTCTGGATCAACTCTGCTGATGATATTCCTCCACGTAACCGTCTCAATCCACCCAGCATCATTTCTCTTGGTCCGCCTCTGCCTCTCTTCCCCCTCGATCTTTCCAGTTGTCTCGACGTTCTCCAATGCTCTCCAACATATTATCTGTCTTTATTCAATCGCGTGTCTACCTTTCAAGCTCTGATTCCAGGTTTGTGTCATTTGTTTTGTTCTCCTGTTAATTTCTGTTTTGATGTCATTAAGCAATATTAAGCTTTATTGTAAACATGCCTAGAGACAGCTAAATATACAATCACATCCAGCTATCAGGGACACAGGGCTATACTGTGCACACAAACAGTGCACATGTGTCAAAGAATCTGGTTAGCGATCATTACACTCAATAGAATTGTGTTTGTTTGTTCGCATATCCATTACAGAACATCGCTGCCAACATCAACATCTTTCAGCTGATTGTTGATTTCTTGGCAGGATTACGCTCTGTAGTTTGCCATTGCTTTCTGAGCGACCGACTCACATACCCTGTAAGTTACCAACACGGCGAGAATCGCTACCGATTCTCGCGCAGGTTACGTTACTCACGAGAATATACAGGATTACGGAGAAAGACGTTAACGCCTATGCTAAGGAGACCAGCCAATAGAATTTGGCCAGGTTAAATTGAATACCAGTTCCAAAGTCTGTCACTTGTACTGTCTCATCATCATTATGTGACATGCAGATAAGCGTGAGCAGTCAGGTTTCTCCATCTTACACGATCACCAGAGTCGTGGATCAGCTCTGTGTTCTTGTCTCGCCCATGCCACGTGGCCAAGCCATCCATATATTTACTTTTATGCTTTCCCCTTGTTCTTTTCCCTCAATCTTGCCAGTTGTCACCAAGTTGTCTAGTTTATTTCTACTCATAACGTGTCCACAAAATTGTTAACGTCTACGTCTAATTTCTCTAATCAGTTTACGGTTTCAAACTGTCTCATACTAAGACTTTACATTCCAGTCTAAGACCAACCTTATGACCTCCCTGGTTGATGTTCTTGCCATCAATCAAAGCTGAAATTGTCAGCTTGACTCCATCTTTCAAAGTATGGGTGTAGCCAAGACCAATGTAGCTCTGGTTGTTGACCTTCGTACCACAAAGAAGGCACGTTTGAAGTATGTATTTTGGAAAAGCCGGTGCGTTAGCGAAGTTGATAACGAACTGCGCTGAAAATGTCATGAGAAAGGTCGGACGCGGGTTCTAAGCTTGGACTCGTCGCTTGCCAAAGTGAAGGAAAGACTGACCACCTATTACTCCTAGATCCCCGGTCTGCAAAATGTCATGGCGCTACCACATCACAGACTCATAGCAGGAAACTACCTCGACAAATATTTTTTTTCTGGAGTTTGGGAGGCCATTCTATTAGGGGCTGCTTTGATTGTCTTGGATATGGGTTTGTAAATGAGCCTTACTTGTGCGAGCCTAACAATTGTTTTTTGCTGTATTATTGGCTAAAATAGATTATTACACTGAGCCGATCGTTTGGCGAACACAGCAGTTACCAAGGAGGGGAGGGCAATGGATGGACCAGACATCATAAATACCATAAGAGATTCGGGACAAATAGATAACTTTAAGGACACTGGGTAATCTGTTTCCTTTCCCAGAGGGAGGGAGATGGATGGGAGTGAAGCGGGAAGTTTCCAGACATAACCATTTTCTCAAGGGCACAAGACTTTTGATTAATCAACACGGAACTGGTACGATCAGGCGATCTACGCTGGCGGAGATGTTTAAGAGACGATCGGATCGCCCATGGAGCTTAGGAGTGCGATGATGATGATCTTCACTAATCATTAAGATTATCACACCTGGACAACTGTGGAATTACAGTTAATTCACTATAACAATTAAATTGGAAAAATTCACATAGGTGAGCTAACCGTAAAATCTACTCATGCAATGGGCCAAAATGTAGTCTGTAGACTACGAGGCGTCAGGGTGTATGCTTTTTGATCATGAAAGTTAACCATGGAACAACTGAAATGAATGCTTCGAAACATGAAATCTAGCCATAGAACAACTGAAAAGAATGCTTCCAAACATGAAATCTAACCATGGAACTGCTAAAATGAATGCTTCAAAACATGAAATCTAACCATGGAACAAATGAAATGAATCCTTCGAAACATGAAATCTAACCATTGAACAACTGAAACATGAAATCTATCACGAAACTAGAATAAGAACCGTTATATGAAAGAGCCTTAACATACTTGTGAAGTTGAAGACTACAAACTTTGACCCAGAAACATGGAAAGCAACTGAGAAGAAGAGGGACATTCACGGTTGTTTACACTGACGAGATTTGTGAAGTGCTGTCTTGCCAAGATCTAGTTTCCTGGTGTGAAGTTCGTCGCGTGCTCCAGGCTCGGAGGATCTCAAGTTTTCTCTTATAATTGGACAGTTTCCGTAATATTTGTTAAAGTATAAGCACGTATGAAAGATGATTATTATAGCCACCAACTTATTCCGAATCATAACTGAATTTTCCTGTCCTATATGGTTAGCAATTCAATTTACTCAACTGCCGAAGTTTATTAAATTACAGCTTGTGATATCAAGTGTCCTAGTAACAACTGTTTGCGACCAAAATGTCACGGGACCACTGTAGTTAACGATACGATGATAAACTAACAGAGACAGTCTGTATTCACAGCTGCAATTGTTTGTTACTAGTGGAGAAACACTCACGTCGGATCAAAGGAAACTAAAAGTTTTTGAGAGTTCCCTAGGAAACGGGGAATTTATCGGCATTGTTTGATGTATCGTCGTTTGAGAGAAAAAGCCTGTTGTGTTCGTGGTAGAAGGGGGGACAACTATTCTTGTGAAGTTGGGAACAGATTGTCTGCCGCTGAGGCCACCTGGTGTTTACATTGAATGACGTCACTAGGACAATCCCCAACTGTATGAAAAACAGAATTTGTTACCGCTAGTGTGAACAAGGGAGTTGACCTAGGCTGAAGTGTTTTGACTAGCTCTGTTTTAATATAGAAAAGAATCTAGCGTGTTCTGTATCAATTAACGTTGAGAAACATGTGTCTTTCATGGCAAAGTGTAGATTCGATTCAGGATAGAGCTGAGTGTTCATAGGGTATTTACTAAATAGCATTTGGATGTAAATAATGTAGGATAGTCTAGTGATTGATAGAGCTAGAGCTTGAACATAGTGTTGTTGTAGTTGTGGTTAGGTATTCAAGGAGTGTCGGCGACAGTGGGCAATCGCATTGTTAAAACTAACTAGTGTGAGAGGTCAATTAGCTCAGCTGATTGGAAATAGTGAAGTGGGATGATATTTAGAAGGATTGAGGATGGTTGGGGGATAGGGGAAATGTCCAATGGTGGGATCTTCCAGTGGGGGTCTACTGGGGTTCTGCACTTTACATTTGGTCTTTCCTTGTCTTACCCTAATTCAGACCGATGTGATGAGCTCCTCTGCCCCATGACATAGTTTGGTTCACTGTCATATATCTGAGTGAGGCCGTCGGCCTACACTCATCTAATAGGGGTCAGTGTCCGGTTGCTCTCACCAGGTGTGTTCTCTCTCTTTCACAGGTTCCCTCAAGGTATGAAGAAAAGAAGCTGAAACATCACTGTTTACTATCATGGATAAATTAGTGCAGGAAGAGTTATTCAGCAGCTTTTGCACTAGGCCCATGATAAAAGGGGTCTGAAGGAACATGGCTCGGTTGAGCCGAAACATATAAGTATCCAGCAGATGACTTTTAGTGATAGGGATCATGGAAGTCAGTAGTGAGATTATTTTTCCAAATCACATGTGAACAGAACACAAGTGATTGTTTTCCACATCACATGTAGAAAGAACCATAGTGAGATTATTTTCCATACAACATTGAACAAGAATAATAGTGGTGATCTAGGTAACAAGAACAATAGTGATTATCTAGGTAACAGGAACAATGAACCTGGTGCTTTTACTAAATTACTAGATTCCTGTGGGACTGTGAACAATAACAGTGTAATTGTGAAACGGTAGGACCTTTAGAAAATGAATCACGTTATTTCAAGGGACAGTGTTCCGTGTTTTCACAAGGCAAGGATGTTTTAAGTCTCAGAACAGTAGGGACATTTAATAACATGGTGTGTGATCGATTCAGGATCAGTATCGGACTATATCCGTGATTGGTGACCACGTATCTGGGTTATCAAAAAGCTACTGGAGGAAGTCAACATCTAGCAGGAGGGACACATCGTTTGGTGAGATTATCGTGTACTGAACTATGATGATGTTGTGTGGTCCTTACAGGGATGATCAGACTTTGCTCCTGAGCTGTTCGGTCTGATTCTGCAGACACACTAGAGTATACGACATACATTCTACACATACACCTCTCACATACATACACTTTAATGTGTTATTAATTTTTGGAAGCTAGAGTTGTTTAGTATGTTGTTTTGGGGAAGTGTGAGAGGAGGCATGAGCCAGTGGTGAGAGAGAGAGAGAGAGAGAGAGAGAGAGAGAGAGAGAGAGAGAGAGAGAGAGAGAGAGAGAGAGAGAAGAGGTATCCATTGACTGAAGGAGTGTGGTGGATGAAATCTGGTGGATTCTCCAGAATAATGATATGGGGTTAAAAATAATGTGGGTGTTGATACCCCTCACTCCAGGGACGACACAATAAAGGAAATCCACGACACAAAAGTTGCATGTCGTTTTTTTTTTTAACGTTACATATCCTATGCAGTACGTTCCAATCAACCCCCATGTTGATATTTAGACAATTTTACGCTCAGTAGGTTGCCTTTGATTTCTGGACGAAAAGTCAACGTTTAAGTCCAACCTAATTTCGGTGTAGTGGTTGGATACCTTCTAATCATGTGAAATAAAAACAATGGTTGTTTAAGCAATGACAGATAAACCGAGTCGACCATCCACTCTCCCCCCTGCTCTGTGGCGTGTTTCCAACTAAAGCAGGTTAACGTGTACAGAACATTAACCCTTCCCCGAGGAACGCCGCTCACAATTACTGCTCGGTGCAGAGGCTAGCACGCTGTCTGCTAACCCGGAGGTCATGTATTCGAGTCCCCATCGAGTCCGTTTTTTTGTTTGTTTGAAAATTTGACCAGGACTCCCAGTTCGCCCCAGCCTAAACTGGGCACCAGGAAGTATTCTTAGAAGTAAAGATGGTCGGCGTGATGTTGATATCACCCATCAATGGTCGACTGGTCTATAAACACATGGTTCTAACAATACAAAGGGTGTTTGTAATGTCTCACTACACTTTGTTAGTAGAACAATTTTGAAAATAATTCCAAATTTACAAGACTTCACTTAGATTATCTCCAGTAGTTGAATATAACGTTGGTGATCATATGAGAGCCTTCTGTCTCTTGTGCTGCGAATCATTTCTGATATTGACGCTCTTCCTTGCCATCCTGTCAAACTGGCCAGCACACTCGCCCTGCCTAATTTCCTCGCCAACCTCCCCGTTATGACGACATACTCCAGCTTTCCTCTTCTCGTGAATGCTCACAGAATTTTGACTGTCTTCTTTTGATGCGAGTAGCCACTTCACTTTGTGAGCTACCTTCTTTCAAGATGTCTTCATGGGTCTTTCTACCCGTCCACGGTGTTGTCAGCATTCTGTTATAAAATCACATAGCCGCAGCTTCCACAAAGTTTCTCACTTGTCTGCTAATTGTAAATGATTCGCTTCTGTACACCACGATTGTTTCAATATAGCCCTTAAGAGTTTTTTTTCCCCACCTCGATTAACAAAGATAAATTGTAGAGAATATACCTCATCTTGTGAAGTGCTGTATTTGCTTTGGCTATCCAACATGTCTATTAGTCAAGATTAAGTAAAACATGTGGTTCATTTTTCATTCCAGTATTTCTTCAAATCACTTTTGGTAATCTACGTGTTGACAATATTTAGCTACACGTCTATCCGACACACATAACTTCAGAATGCTATTGATAATTATCATCTGAAATATTATCCATAACAACGAGGTAAAAGAGCGGGGCTTCAGATCCTACATTAAGGCTAAGACCCATGGTAAATCATTGAGTCGGTGATGAGTACCACAGAAATTTGTTAGGCTGGATTGCAGTGATACAACGTTTTTTCCAGGACCACCACCAAAATGTGCTGTAAGATGCCGGGCAGCTGTTCTTGGCAATCACGGACTCAAGCCGTAAAGTTATGAACACACACAAGCTAAGTCTAGAGGATGCCACAAACAAAACAATTTAAATAAATAAAAATAAATTTTACAAGTAGTGGGGGGGGAGGAGGGGGGAGCGAGGAAGAGAGAGACAGAGAGAGAGAGAGAGAGAGAGAGAGAGAGAGAGAGAGAGAGAGAGAGAGAGAGAGAGAGAGAGAGAGAAGAGCGGTTGGGTCTCCGTGACCAAGATGTTAAACCGCCTGCCTCGCTCTCTAAAGTTCTTAGGTTAGTTCCGCTTACGGCAGGTTGCTGTACGGAAAGAGACCGAGCACTATGGGCAAATACAATATTTAATTATCAGTTTCACATTCTGCAACGTTTATTGTCCTCAACGGGTTTCACCAAAGTGAAACAATTATTCCCATTTAGTCTTATTTTCGATATTGTTTTTCATTAGAGACAATGGGGTGAACTGTGAACTATGATGTTTTGCTTTTATCCTTGTCTTCTTTTAGGGACAGCGATCACCAATCACTTTTAAACACACGGAGCCCTAGTAATGCTCCGTGTGTAAGTAACATAATAAACAAGCGCTGTTAACTTGCTATTGTCCATTACAACCTCTGCTTTATAATTATTTTTAAAAAAAAATATTTTCTTTCCTCATAGTACCGTCTCCGCACTGAAGGTTGGCGGTTCTAAATATGTTTGGATTTGAACCTTTGTTGTACAATCTACCAAATGTGACCCTGACCTTATCTTGATGCTTCCGTCCACATATACGGTGCAGCTCTAGCTATTTTGTCCTAAGCTTTTTCTTCCGTGATGTCGTGAAATTGCCATATATATATATTATAATAAAAATAAATAATAATTTAAATGGATCTATCCCGTCTATCTAATTATCCCGGGGCTTCCCCCAATCTTCTACATTTCCTTATAGACACTGACTGTGGGTAACCGCCCCGAAATCTGTGACGTCAATCCTGCATCCTTATTATAGATAAAACGGTAAGAAAAAGTCCCAACACTCTTCACTTCCGGAAGTACTTTGCAAACTTATATATCTTGAATCAAATCACCGGGGCACGTACACATTGCCGAGAATAAACTTTAGTTTTCACTTTCGAAACTTTGAGAGCTTAAACTTAATTTATCACGATCCGTTTTAGTGGTTGTCATATGTGACTAAGACCAACAATATTAGGCCCCGACGCGGCTCGGGTTAAAGATCCGACAACTATTGGAAACTGTAAATAAAGGTTTCAATTGTCTTCAACCTTGGTATAGTTCCCAAAGTAAGAAAGGCTATACACAATAAAATATGTATTATGTAAATCTCTGATCACTGTCGAAAGATCTTCAGTATATTTGTATCTTCAGATGATAAATTAACAGGACAGTAATGATACGATGTTAAATTCCTTGGTGATTTTTTAGGTTATGGTTCTGTGTCAAAGAAGTTACGGGCGCAATTCGTAATCCCGCATACCGCGTTCGAAACAAAGCTGAGGCGATCTGGAAGCAGACTGCTTTGCGTTGGTTATCATACAATGGTATGAGTGCCGGTCGTTCAGACAACAATGGCAAACTACTGAACATAAACTTGCCCAGAAATCACAAACAGTAAAAAAAAAATGTCGGGGTTGACTGTGACGTCCTTAAAGGATATGCAGCTAAATCTGTCTCAAACATGCGTGATGGATGCAGCGATGAATTGCGTGTAGAGGAAAACACCCCGCACGGAAGCAATGAGATCTCTCTAATAGGAAGGACAATCCACAACTTGATAATATCTCACTCGGTCAGTATACAATTACAGTGGATTCTCGGGCACATCGACTCGTGGCAAATGCGAAGACCGAAAGTATGGCTAAAGCAGATTCTCAGAAACAACACAAGAGAAAATGGTCAGCA
>OY992883.1:53360707-53448207 GCA_963921405.1 Cepaea hortensis | reverse complement strand
GCAATCATTTTCACATTACTATAAACCCGAAATTATCTTTTGACAGTTATCTTATAAAAAGACGGTGTTTGAGTTCGGACTTAGCTACAATCTAAGACATGAAGAAAAACCAGAAAGAATACTAGAAAACGACATACTGGACAAAAGAGAAGGCGATGGACCAAGAAACGTATTTATACAACAGACATGCGCAGGTGTATCGATGCAGACGGAGAAGTTAAAGAGCGCGGTACAAGAGAGACAAATCAGGTATGCAACGACCAGGAATCTTCACGACCAGCCCAAAGGATGAAATACTTGATCATGATGATGATGTATCTGTGCACTTTTCTATACCTTGTACCAGATGGGCAAAGCCAGTTAGAAGTCTATCTTTTGCTTTAAGCAAAATTGTCAAAATCATCATCTTCCACTTTTGCAGTCAAACGTCGTGGGGAGGAATAATTGGCGCCCCAGCGCCCGATTGGTGGCACTGGATGGTACTTGTGACTGTACAATGTCTTTGAAGTCGTAAATTAATGTTCTTCTCAAGCGTCCTCTTGCTCTCGTATCAGATCTTCTATGGTTAGGGCCAGAGCTGGTAGCTGATGGTGTTGTGTTCTAACGAGATGGTCGAATGATTTGATCTTCTGTCTTTCAATGTATGTAGCACAATATGTTGATTCCACTGTCTGTCCGATAACATCATATCCGATTATTAATTGTCATCATCATCATCAAGTGCCATGCCAGCTGGCGTGGGTGTTCATGTCTCTCAACATATCTAGGTCTATGGTGTTCCTAATCAACTCTGCTGCTGATATTTCTCCATACCACCGTCTCAGTCCATCCATCATCATTTCTCTTGGTCTGTCTCTGCCTCTCTTCCCCTGGATCTTTCCAGTCGTCACGATATTCTACGATGCCTCTCTTCTCATCACATGACACCCCCCCCCCCCCCCCAAAAAAAAAAAAGCTGTTTGTCTGTTTCATTTTGTTGTATATAATGTTCTAGTTTCATTAGCCTCTTTCAGACAATTCTCGTTTGTTACTCTAGACTGCCAGTTTAATTGTATGTGTTAACATTCCAGTGGGAGCCGCTGTGGCACAGTGGCTAGCACCTTTACCTGTCATGTGTTCAAATCCCCTTAGTGACGGGGTAGCTTTTTTCTATTGACCTGTGCCCAGCCCCAATGTTGACCCAGCCTAGTGTGGGTACCAGAAGCTTCCTAGAAAATAAAGCCGACCGGCGTGATTTACACAACATCAAACATATAGAGCTGGGCTGTCTACAAATGGTCGCATGTGAAAGCTGGCCCAGGCAATTGCCATTCGTGGAGAGACATGATAGTCAGTGTAAAATTACTGTAGTAGACAATTCAAATTATTGTGTGAATATATGTGTTGTATATTTCAGACTGAAAGATGTATCTTATTGCCCTTTTTCATGTTGTATGATTTCAATTTCTGCAGTGCACACCTTAAGAGTAGTAGCGAAATATACCAGGCAATCTATACTTTGTGCCTTTGTTATTTACGTATAATGTTTGTATTTGTTTCTATTTATAATTATATATAGAATATTCTTACGAAATTAGAATAAGTTTTTAATTTTTCTGAAACATTGTTAATAGAAGATAAAGATCAAATTAATTTGTTTAATGGTTGTGTATAAAAATAGGGTAGATTTAGGGTGGCACGCTGAATGACTTCTGCATAGTCCTACTGTGACTTGAAATATTACTTCGGCACATAACAACAGTGACTTGCAACATTACTTCTGCTCAGTACTACAGTGACTTGCAACATTACTTCGGCATAAAATAACACTGACTTGCAACATTACTTTGTCACAGCACTACACAAATGTTGCCAACGCCTGGTCTAGTGTGTCATCTAATCTCTATTTCGTTCCCTTTCTTCTGTGAGCGCCGATCAACATCGGTTAATGTATTTCCCAGCCTACCCTATGTGTTTAGCGCAAACTGCATACTAGACAGACATATCAGTTGTTAGGGAACCTTTGGGCATTCCAATACCATGAGACATAAAATCTCAGCTATTGATATAGTTTGTGGGCGTGGTCTTTCCCACAAAATTTAACGGGAATTTCAGTTTCCCAGTAAAATCACCATGAAAGGAAACATATCTGTGCTATGGACCATATTAAGAAACAGACATGCAGTGTTAACTGCAACAGGGATGTCGTAGGCATGTGTAATTTGTATGTGTGTGTTCAGCCAGTGGTTACCAAAATCTTACGGGACAGAGCGCGACACGGTACAAGAGGACAGCAGGTGTGACTGCATGATGTAAGACATTCCTGGATATCTATATACACAAATATTGATGTTAATTGTCATTCTGTGACATTCTGTGATGTCGGTTCCTAAATCAATCAATCAATCAATATGTGAGGCCTGCATTATAAGGTAGATATATGAGTAAAATAAATCATGGTTTACACTTTCTATGATCGCGTTTCGGCCTTTTGGCTACAGCCAGAAACCAGCAAACAAAAACATGCAGAACCTAAAGGTCCCAAATGTTGCATGTTAAGGCCCAACATGTTCCTAAAAAAAAATAAAAGTTAGTTGCATAACCATTACAGGACGTAGCAGTCACTTCAGCATGTTTTGGCCGTTTGTAATTCCTGGGCAAGTTTTTCTTCATTTGTTTGCCATTGCTTTCTGAACGACCGGCACCCATACCATTGTATGGAAGTCAACGCAAGGCGGGCTGCTTTTAAGTAGTCCACAGCTGTGTTTCGGACGCGGTATGCGGGATTACGTATTGCATCCGCAACCCCTTCGCCACAAAGCCGGTTCCTAAAAGATTCACCAATAAGAGTCGTATCCTATGATAATTATCTCATATATTATAACACAGCCAATCAAGTATGTGCTATTTTTTTAAGCAGTTAATTTATTGTATGATTTATTTACTTATTATTATTATTATTATTATTATTATTATTATTATTATTATTATTATTATTATTATTATTATTATTATTATTATTATTATGATTATTATCATTGTTATTATTATTATTATTATTATTATTATTATCATTGTTATAATTATTATTATTATTATTATTATTATTATTATCATCATTGTTATTATTATTATTATTATCACTGTTATTATTATTATTATTATTATTATTATTATTATTAGCACGCTAGCTTAACTCGAGCGTAGTCCATAATGCTACCACTTCTAATAGCACTAGACTATTTTTTGCCTGTGGATTAGTTTTCCATATTACTAGTGTCCCTTGCCATTAGGTCAACTCACTCCGTCTTCTGAGGTACTTGTAATTTACGCCCCCAAGTCACCACGTTAGTCCAACTGACCGGGGTAGGGGATGAACCCAATACCTCGGCATCAGCACATCGGATGTGTAAGAATCAGCACTCTTAACCATTCGGCCATGCTGACCTCCTAATTATTATTATTATTATTATTATTTTGCTCTCACATAACTACATCGGTCTCTCTTTGACGGTTGGAAACCGGTCTCACATTTCTCTCGTCATCGCACAGGCTCATTTTCAGTAGGCATATGGCCATATTTTGATCGGCGTCTGTGGATTAGGAGTTAGTGAAAACATTGTCACAAATCATTCTTAGCGACAAAATAGGTCGAAGGTTCAAAATAAGCAGGATACTATTTGGGAGCAGAACGCTTTGCGTTGATTTAAATGGTATGAGCGTCGGCCTTTCAGAAAGCAATGGCAAACAACTGGAAGTAAAATTGTCTAGGAAATCGCAAACGCGCAATAAATGCTGGGGTTGATTGTAAAGTCATGTAAACTAACTTTTTGGCTCTGCACCTCTCGACCAGTCGACACTCTTGAAGGACATGTCCAACTGTTTGTGTACTCTCTGCAGGGACACATTCTCTCCTCCTCCTCCTCTTCCTCCTCCTCTTCATTATTATTATCATTATCGTCATTATCATAATTTTCACCATCGTCATCGTCGTCATCATTACTATCATTATCATCATCGTCATTATCATCAGTATCACCATCATCCTCATCGTCATCATTATCATCATCAAGTATTTAAGTCCGTGGGTCATGAAGCTCCCTGATCGTTCAACTCCACACCCGCCTGTCATGTGACTCTCCATCTCCGTGTGTCTCTGCATGGATAGACCTGTGCATGCCTGTTGTATAAATGCTGCCCTGTAATCCCGTGTGTCTCTGCATGGATAGACCTGTGCATGCCTGTTGTATAAATGCTGCCATTTGTCTGCCTCTTCTTCTTTGCCCGAGAATTTTACTCTCCAGGACTGTCTTTGGTGTTGCTTTATGTCTAAAGATGTGACCAAACCATGACAGCTTTAGTTGGTTTCCTTACTTTAAGAAGTCTTCTTTATTCTATTAAATTTTCCAGAACTTTTAAATGTGTCAACTTTTCAATCCAGCTGGTTCTGTTTACTTTTCGACACCATCCCATCCCAATTGCCTCTATATGAATGAATGAATGAATGAATGAATGAATGAATGAATGAATGAATGAATGAATGAATGAATGAATGAATGAATGAATGAATGAATGAATGAATGAATGAATGAATGAATAATGTGACTGGCCAGATGTGCTCGTACCCAGGAATCATTCTGTTCCACATTGCCTTGTATATTGCTAGTTATTATAAATATTCTCTTGGTGATTCCAGTTGTAATGTCTGTTACATGGGGTGTCTTTTGTTATATTTTGACCAAGATTGCAGTTTATTTATCAGGTCTTTTGTTATATTTTGACCAAGATTGCAGTTTATTTATCAGGTCTTTTGTTATATTTTGACTAAGATAGTCGTTTATGTTTGAGGTTTTTGTTATATTTTGACCAATATAGTCGTTTATTTATCAGATCTTTTGTTATATTTTGACCAAGATAGTTTATTTATGCTGGCTTCGTGGCTTAGAGGTTATGACTTTTCTCCGTAATCTCGTATACTCTTGTCGGTGACGTGATGACGGTGAGAATAAGCAGTGGTTCGAATCGCATCGGTAACTTACGGGGTATGTGAGCCGGCCGCTCAGAAAGCAATGGCAAACTACTGAGCGTAATCTTGCCAAGAAATCAACATACAGCTGAAAGATGCTGGTGTTGACAGCGATGTCCTGTAAAGGATATGCAAAAAAAAAAAATATTTATCAGGTCTTTTCTTATATTTTGACCAAGATTATTCATCATTGGCACCTTGCCGCCTTAACAGACGATAGTTTTGTACATTGTGCTTCAAAAAGGCTTAATAACTACAACCCACGGAGGTAGCGAATGTGACTGATAAGGCCAATTCGCGCTGTACATGTTCGTCCACAGTGGATGCATGTGAAAACATGGTCATTTCCACCATCATGCACCATCTTACGTCTCTCACGCTTTATGTGTGCTTTATCTGCAATCATTTTCTCCTTTGTCTTTATTCCATTTTTGATAGTTGCTCTCCATGCAACACGTTCAGCGGTGACTTGCTCCCAGTGTGCATTATCAATGCCTGTATCAATCATGTCCCGCTTACACACATCTTTGTATCGTAGTAGAGGCCGACCCTGAGATCTCTTACTCATCTGTAATTCAGCAAAAAAGATGTCCTTTGGTATTCTACCATCATCCATCCTCCTAAGATGTCCTATCTATCTAAGTCTGCGAAGACTGAGCATGGAATAAACCGTCACACAACCTGATCTTTCCAATACTTCAGTATTTGTGATTTTGTCTTGCCACTTAATACCAACAATTCTTCGCAGACACCGCATATGAAAGCTGTTTAAACGTTTCTCATGGTGTGAGTAAGTTGTCCCGGCTTCACTGCCATAAAGAAGAGTACTAAGGACACATGCTTGAGAGACAAGGACTTTTGTTTTGGCAGTAAGCTTCCTGTTCTCCCAGACTCTTTTTCTTAACCTGTTCATTGTTGTTGCTGCCTTACCAATCCGGATGTTGATTTCCTGATCTATGGATAATTTGCTATTTACCACAGATCCTAGATATGTAAAATGGTCTACCATCTCTAGTTCGGCGTCGTCAATAAAGATTGATGGTACCCCATGTGCACCTTGTGACATGATCTGTCTTCTTTTTGCTAATTGTTAAACCAAATTCAGAACAAGCATTGGAGAAAGCAGATAGTAGACGTTGTAATTCTTCCTCAGAGTGGGTCGTAAATGCAGCATCATCTGCAAAAAGCAACTCTCTGATCAGTACCCTCCTAATTTTAATCTTGGCCTTGAATCTCTGAGCATTGTAGAGTCAGCCATCTGAGCATGAGTTAATGTATATACCACCATCCTGATCACGAAAGGCATATTTCAGTTGAAGAGAAAAGTATATTCCAAAGAGGGTGGGAGCTAGCACACAACCTTGCTTAACTCCACTCTTGATATCAAACTCTTCTGAAGTTCCACCATCAAACTTGACTATACCCTTCATTCCTGTGTGGAACGATTCCACAACGGACAGAAGAGGTGGTGGGTGGGCAGCCTATCTTCTTTAGTGCTTTGAACAGACTCTCACGACTGATTAAATCAAATGTCTTTGTGAGGTCGATGAAGGCAATACACAGTGGTTGATTCTGTTCACGGCATTTTTCTTGCATTTGTCGCAACAAGAATATCATATCAATGGTAGACCGGTTCTGTCGAAAGCCATACTGTGATTCGGGGTAGACTTGATCTCCTAGGACTTGAAGTCTGCGCAGAACAATTCTGGCAAATACTTTTGAAACAATACACAGAAGTGAGATACCCCTATAGTTGTTGCAGTCGCTCCGATCGCCCTTGTTCGTGTACAGTGTTATGATGCTTGAATCTTTGAAATCCTGTGGGACTTGTCCTTCTCGCCAGCATAGCTCTATTAGCTGGTGGATCTGTAGAGTGAGTGTGTCTTGCCCACTCCTGATAACCTCTATTGGAATCCCATCCTTACCTGGAGCCTTGCCATATGCAAGTTCATTTATAGCACACTTAACTTCTGTTATGGTGGTAAGTGTGTCCACGTGGTAAAGAGTTGGTAGGGCCTCTATGGCGTTGAGGGCATCATCCGCTAGTTTGATCTCACTTAAGTAAAGCTCCAAATAGTGCTCTACCCATCTATCCATCTGCTATTTCTTATCAGTGATAATTTCTCCAGTCAAGGTTTTCAATGGTGCACTTCTTTTGATCATTGGACCACAGGCTTTCTTTATCCTTTCATACATACTTCTGATGTTTCCCTTATCACTTACATTTTGAATGGACTCACATAACTTGATCCAATAGTCATTTGCACACTGCCTGGCAGCCTCTTGCACATCCTTCCTAGCTTGCTTCAGCTAACTCAGAGTGTTACGCGTTGGTCTTTCCTTGTTTCTTAAGAGAGCTACCTTCTTCTTATCAATCAAGGGCTGCAGAGTCTGCTGTTTGCCGCAAGCTAGCCCTGCCTCTTATGATCTACAGTGCCGTAAACCCCTACGGCAGTTTTATAAAAAAAAAAGGTTTCCTTAAGTTTACCCAACTTTTCTCTTACTGTAAAATTTTCTGGTGTATCAGTGAAAGCGTCTTCAAGTTGCTGTTGAAACTGAAAGCATTTTTCGGGATCGTGAGTGTTAATAATATTAATCCTGGGGCTAGATTTGTGTTTAGCTGTGTAGAATCTCTTTGGTCTCAGTCTAACCCTTGCAACAACCAAAGAATTATCCGTGTCACAGTCAGCACTGTGGTAACTTCGAGTTAATGATGTATGGTTCAGATGTTGTCTTCGTGTGATGATGGAGTCAGCTGATGCCAATGGCCGGATCTTGGATGTTTCTTGTAACTTTAAGCAGCTCTTTTATTTAAAAATAAAAAGGAGTTTGTAATACATAGGTAATTTCTGGTGCAATGATCCAGCAGCCTTTGCCCATTTTCATTCATGAGACCGATGTTGTATTTTCCAAGGCACACTGCCCATGAACTCGAGTCCTTGCCCACATCAGCATTAAAATCACCGAGCATATAAATGTAGTCGGATTTTGGAACTGCATTGATCACAGAGTCTAACTCCTCATAGAACGAATCCTTCACATCATCAGAGGAATCGAGTGTCAGTGCATATGCAGTAATAATGGTGGCAAAACCACAAGAGGTTGCCAAGCGCAGGGATAATAGTCTTTCATTACCTCCTGCTGGAATTTCAGTCATTCCCAGTAGCGAATTCTTCACTGCAACGCCCACACCATGTTGCCTTTTTTCTGCTTGTCCTATACCCTTCCCAAAAAAAAGGTGTAATTGCTTTCCCTGAGTGACCCTTCCTCAGCGAGGCGGGGCTCCTGCACGCCATCAATATCAATGTTAAGACGATTGGATTCGGCATCAATCACAACATGTTTTCGCACATCGTCAATATTGGTCAAATCAGTGGGAAATCCTGGACACATGGTTCTTACTTTTCAGGTTGCAAGCCATAGCTTGAGGTTTCTATTTTTCTTTTTATTTGTACCTGGTGCATTGGTTTTTTCATCCTGCGATTCAGATTTTGTCCTAGCCCCAAGCACCCATTGAAGCAGGCATGCTGTGGCGGATCAGCACTCAATTGGCCGGGGGCTGCCCAGCTTGAGGCGGGCGGTCGCTGATCAGTGACACCTGTAGGTGTCTCCCACCGTCAGAGGTAACGCGTGGCGCCCCATGTATACGCCGATTGAACAGGACTTATAACCCGCAACAGTTACCTCTCGCTTTGATTCCGAGACCAGTTAAGACCAGGGATGGAGTTATTGCCTCTCCATAGCACCAAGCCTGGGCTAAAATATAGAGACAATGTGTTCCCATGCAGCATAATCCCTCTCTCGGCCTGCCTAGTTCACTCCAGAGGAAAGGTAACACCTGTACACCTGGAACAAGACAAGATGCAGAAGCTGCCGGATCAGCAAAGCAATGCTCTAACTGTCCGCCTGTTAGAGCTTCGATCCTAGACCAGCTGCCAACTAAGGCTTAGGGCCTGGTCTGCCCTGCCATGACATGTTGTCTTTAGGTTGCATTTCCTCCACCAGGATAAGGCTTGTGCCCTCTCAATTGCGCTCTTCCGCCCGAAGCCGTTGGCACAATGTGGGGTGTCGGGTTTGGTAAGCGCCGCCCAACATTCGGCGCTAACAGAAAGCAGGAAGTACCGTCTACTGTCATACGGTAGCTCAGTCATATCTAACTAAGACCTGACAGTCTGACCAAGATAGTAGTTTATTTATCAGGTCTTTTGTTATATTTTGACCAAGATAGTGGTTTATTTATCAGGTCTTTTGTTATATTTTGACCAAGATAGTAGTTTATTTATCAGGTATTTTGCCAGACGTCGCTCTCATCACAGTCCGCTAGAGAGACTCACTTTCTTTTCCCAGTTCCAATGCTCCATGTACTTTAATGTTCCACCAGTCTGTAATGCCCGATGTCCACCTTCATGTTGGTTGAGCCATGTCGATTCTTCCATATACCATATATTCCATTCCTCTTATTTCTTATCTATTCCTTCTTATCATCATGTGTCATGCCGATAAGTGTGGGCGGTCCTGTTTCGCCATCTTACACGATCACGAGAGTCGTGGATCAGCTCTGTGCTCTTGTCTCAACCATGCCACGTGACCAAGTCATCCATATATTTACTTCTCTGCCTTCCCCATGTTCTATTCTTCCCAATCTTGCCAGCTGTCATAAAGTTCTCCAATTTATGTCTTCTCAGAAATTGTCCAAAAATATGGTAACTGTCTACATCTAATTTGTCTAATCAGTTTACGGTTTTCATTTGTTTCTTGTAGGACTTGATCATTGGATTTTTTGTCTGTCCATTGTATTCTTTGCATTTTCTTCAGAAACCACATTTCCACAGAAATCAGATGTTTTTCAGTTTTTCTGCTCATTGTCCACGCTTCACATCCACAAAAAGTACATGTTCTATATCTATTAAAATGAATAATATGTTCACAGTTTTTCAGTTTCGGCGACATAATGTTGTGTATGAGCCAGTTTTCTACGATGTGCACATTTGGTAACAATTCAGTATTTCCCCGCGTCCTTATCGGCGGTATTCTAATTATTTTTTCGTAACGTGTAAGTTCACGAACCAGGATTTTCTTCTTTAGTGATTTCAAAATGGTCGTGGACTGACATTCAATGGTTGCCTTGGGAAAATGCACGCCTTAAAGTGTTTTTATTTAGTTGATGTGCTGATGTTGCGCTGTAGGCTCTTAATACGGTTTAATCTTTACATTGCTATTGCGAATCTCTTTCTGGCGTCTGACGAACAGGTCTCCATATTTCTTAATTATAGAGCCAGGGTATTTACAGTTTCGGACATTTTGTATTTGTTCGTTATTGATTATAATGTTCGGTTGACGTGTAGTTTTGCCATTGGATTTTGTTTTGTGTTTTAAGTTCAGAAAAATGCTGATCTTACCTTTTGACAGCTCTGTGGCAATGGGGTTGCCGAAGCAATTCAAAATCCCGTATACCGCGTTCGAAACACAGATGCAGGCGATTTTGAAGCAGTCCGCTCAGCGCTGGTTTTCATACAATGGTATGAGTGCTGGTCGTTCAGAAAAAAATGGCAAACTACTGAATGTAAATGTGTGTGTGTGTGTGTGTGTGTGTGCGTGCGTGTGCGCGCGTGTGTGTGCGTGCGAGCGGGTGTGCGTGCGCGCGCGCGCGAGTGTGTGTGTGTGTGTGTTTATTTCGTATTCGTTTATTGGAAGTGTTTAAAAGAAGCCACGGAACGCAGGTGGTGGATGAAACTTTGAGGACAGCCGACACATATTTGTTGGTTATGGTCTCAAGTTTCGCGACGGCAGGCGGAGGATCTCTTTCGAGAGACAATGGTTGCGGTTATCTGGCCAGTATGGTCACTGCCATAGAGGAAAGCAACGGCAAACTATCTCCGTAAAAGTGCCTAGTACATTATGAAGTACTATAGGAGACAAATGAAACTCGTAAATTGATTAGAAAAATTAGACGTAGACAGTCAAATTTTTTTAGACATGTTATGAGAAGAAATGGATTGGAGAACTTAGTGACAATTGCAAGATCGAAGGGAACAGACCAAGAGGAAGACCGAGAGGAAAATACCTGGATGGCTTGGCCACATGGCATGAACGAGACAGGAACACTGAGCTGATCTAGGACTCTGGTGATCGAGTGATATGGCGAGTCATGGTGTGCGTGCGCGCGCGCGTGTGTGTGTGTGTGTGTGTGTGTGTGTGTGTGTGTGTGTGTTTATTTCGTATTCGTTTATTGGAAGTGTTTAAAAGAAGCCACGGAAGGCAGTTGGTGTATGAAACTTTGAGGACAGCCGACAGATATTTGTTGGTTATGGTCTCACTGAGCTGATCTAGGACTCTGGTGATCGAGTGATATGGCGAGTCATGACCGCCCACGCTTTCCGGCATGTCACATGATTGATTGATTGATAGCAGTCTCTTAGCCGGTCTCCCTGGCCTAGGTGTTAACGTATTTCTCCGTAATCCCGTATATCCACGTGAGTAACGTAACCTGCGCTAGAATCTGTAGCTTTTCTCGCCGCGTTGGTATGTTACAGGGTATGTGAGCCGGTCGCTCAGAAAGCAATGGCAAACTACTGAGCGTAATCTTGCCTAGTATCAACAGCAGCTGAAAAATGCTGGTGTTGACTGTAACGTCCTGTGTGGGATATGCAACAAAAAGAAAAAAAAATATCAGTCTGCTAACATTAATGTCTGTGTAGATTCTACAAATTCCCGCAACCTTTGTTGTGAAAATATGTGGATACTACACATGTCCGCAAGCTTTGTTGTGCAAATGTGTGGATTCTACACATGTCCACAATCTTTGCTGTGCATATATATGGTCAGTTTGTTTGCTTAGTTACCAGCAGGTGAGGTCAAAGAGAAGAGGCTTCGTGGATGGTGTCTTAATAAGTTGTTTGTTATTAATTGTTTAAGTGCCCTGAGATGATTAATCGTCTTAAGTGGCTTCCCGTATCTGCCATGAGCTTAATTATCGCGAAAATTTGCCACAGCGAAATATTCTCTCAATTAAAATATCAAGACAGTATTTTTCCCTAAGCAACCTCCTTTAAGTTGTATAATACAACATGTCTGCTACCATATTAACGTTTAGGTCATAGCTGTGACCCACCCCTACTTCCCATTTTCCGCTATCCATTTTTGTTTGGGCCAAACCTAATTTTTGTTTGGCACTGAATATGTTACAACATTGTTTTCTGGACAAACTTCAATTAGTTCATCTTCTGTCTTATTTTTATGTCATATTCCGAGAATATAAATTTTGAATATGAATGTTATAGACGGGTTCTAAGAATATCTTGGGTAAAGAAAACAACAAATGCTTCCATATTTCAAGAGCTGTATATTGAAGAGGGTTGGCTATTAAAGACGATAAAACAAAGAAAATTGATATATTTTGGTCACTTGAAACGTCATGAAAGTTTGGAGAGAACAATAATGGAGGGGTATATGTCTGGAAAGAGAGGAAGAGGAAGGCCAAAGAGAAGATGGGTGCAGGATGTGGCGGATGATCTCCAGATGGGTGTATCGGAAGCGGCACATCTTGCTTGTGATTGAGAAGTTTTCCGGAAGGTTGTTATAGGAGCGATGTTCTGGGAGTCTCTGTGGCGAAGTGGTCAAGCCGTTTGACTCGTGCTCCGAAGGTTGTGGGTTCGATTCCGGGCCGCGTCCTTCGGTTTACGAGTTAAATGTTTCGGAGACTCCTTTGGGTCGTCGCTAAAAGCTACGGAGTTCGTGCTTTGTGCGACGCCTTCCGTACTGCGGAAGGAGACAGAGCCTTATGGGATAAAAGCCGGTGCAATGAAGTCGACCCTGTCGACTTTTAAGCGACTTTTTTTTTTTAAGGAGCGATGTTCTGCTAAGGACATGCTACTGAATGAATGAATGAATGAATGAATGAATGCCGAGAATATTCCTATCGTATCTTTGCTTCCATCTTCAGTTATTTCCACACCAATTTTCGCATTGAAATCCGCTATGTGATTACGATTTCATTGTTTAAAACAACAATAACAACAACCTGAAATACAGTTGGCGATAACACAACTGTAACAACCTTATAAACACATTCACGTTGTGATTAACTGAATGTACACGGTTATCAATCCTCTTCTTTCGCTTTTGCTGTCCTCGCTGGTAAACCGTTGTACAATTCCCGAACTGCATGTAGTTGTTATGGTGTAGTTGTTGGCACAGAGACGAATATAATCGTGATGTTCTTTTATGTATCTGTAGTCTAACATCGAGAAATTCATCGCTGATTGGATTGTTTCCAAAAAGTACTGAAGACATGTTCTTTTATGTATCTTAAGTATCCTAGAAGTGCTGAAGACATGTTCTTGCATGTATCTGAAGTCTAATATTGAGAAGTCCATCACTGACTGGATTGTATCCACGACGTGCTGAAGATATGTTCATTGTCAAGAAGAAACCAACCCCATTCTGTCCACCACTTTTCGTTCCGTAAATATATACATGTATCTCCGTATACTAAAATGTATGAACTTGTTTCGTGTGTTGTGATTCTTATGTGAAGTGTGGTGCTTGATATGTTCAAGCTATTTTCAATGCTGCTTATTGTTCTGGACATAAACACCTCATAGGGACTGCATTTGTTATCAATAAACAGGCAAATCAGCCTGCAGTGAGCACATCTCCATTTCGAAAACAGGACCTGGGGAGATACAAGTTTGGACATCCTTGTATAAAGCGGATGTCAAAACACATTGTTGTCGCTGACAAGGCCACAGTCCTCGCAGCTTCTAGCTAAGAACAACAGTGTTAACATTCTTAATTGGGTTGCTAATCTTGTGCACTCGGCGTTCTATTTAATACATCGTGGACATGTTTATAAGGTTGTTACGGTTGTGCTATCGCCATGTGTATTTAGGGTTTTTGTTATCGTTGTTGTAAACAATGAAATCGTATTCGTTAATATAAAACTGTATGTAAGGGACCTCTAACACGCTTTAGGGCTCAGTGGGGAAATTTTCTTTCCTTCCCAAGACATTTTTGATACACAGTTTAGACTGGGTTGACCTGCCAGATAAATAAATCCAGATGCGGAACCGAATCCGTGCCATCGGGCATATGGGCATTCGGTTTCGTAAATATACAAATTCATATTAACCGAATCAATGCCAACTAGAATGTAGGGCACTCTTCCGACAGACGGGTCTAAATAGTTCTGCAGTGAATAAGTGATTAGGGTTAGGTTTAGGGTTAGTATCAGTTATATAAAATTATTCACTGCAGAACTATTTATACCCGTCTGTCGGAAGAGTGCCGAAAGTAGGTTTGGACTAAACATTGTACACAATCAAATGAACAATTATTAAAATGCACATTTAAATTCGCCGAGCATTGAAATTGTGGAAGATATCACGAAGAAAAGCAATTAACACAATCACCATAGTATACGATATATCGTCCTTCTGTTCAAATGGAAGATCAAATTTGGCGATATATTATCCATCGGCGCTGAATGAGTTAAAATGAAAATAACTGTGTCACGAACAACACAGGCACCGGGTTGACTGTGCGGTCTATGTCAACAAGACAGACATCGGGTTGACTGTGAGGTCTATGTCAACAACACAGGCACCAGGTTGACTGTGAGGTCTATGTCAACAAGACATACACCAGTCTGACTGTGCGGTCTATGTCAACAAGACAGGCACCGGGTTGACTGTGCGGTCTATGTCAACAAGACAGGCACCAGTCTGACTGTGAGGTCTATGTCAACAAGACAGGCACCAGGTTGACTGTGAGGTCTATGTCAACAAGACAGGCACCAGGTTGACTGTGAGGTCTATGTCAACAAGACAGGCACCAGGTTGACTGTGAGGTCTATGTCAACAAGACAGGCACCAGGTTGACTGTCCGGTCTATGTCAACAAGACAGGCACCAGGTTGACTGTGAGGTCTGTGTCAACAAGACAGGCACCAGGTTGACTGTGCGGTCTATGTCAACAAGACAGGCACCAGGTTGACTGTGCGGTCTATGTCAACAAGACAGGCACCAGGTTGACTGTGCGGTCTATGTCAACAAGACAGGCACCAGGTTGACTGTGCGAACTATGTCACCAAGACAGGCACCAGGTTGACTGTGCGGTCTATGTCAACAAGACAGGCACCAGGTTGACTGTGAGGTCTATGTCAACAAGACAGGCACCAGGTTGACTGTGCGGTCTATGTCAACAAGACAGGCACCAGGTTGACTGTGAGGTCTATGTCAACAAGACAGGCACCAGGTTGACTGTGAGGTCTATGTCAACAAGACATACACCAGGTTGACTGTGAGGTCTATGTCAACAAGACATACACCAGGTTGACTGTGCGGTCTATGTCAACAAGACATACACCAGGTTGACTGTGAGGTCTATGTCAACAAGACATACACCAGGTTGACTGTGAGGTCTATGTCAACCGCTGGAAGACACTACAACATTTGACTCCAATCGCAGGCAAATGTTTCGCAGGCAAATGTTACGTTAACTCTTAAATGATCGCAGGCTAGATATGTGTTCAAATAATTCCTGGAGGAGCCAGTTATTCGTGACCGATAGCTTTTAATATACTTCTTCATATTTCCCTGGTTATAATTGTTAATACTAGGATGTCCTAGCGATTAATGCAAGCAAAAGGTTGGTTGGTTGTTAAGACTATAACTCTGTGAGTTTTAAATCTTAAGTTCGGTGTACTGGTGTCCAGGTCACCTTAGAATCGAAAAGACCTAGTATTCATAGGAGGGAGGTTGGTCTAATGTTTTCTCACTACCCAACTGAGTTGAGTTGTGTTGAGTCAAGAACCAACATCACAACACAAGGGACATTCCCATACATGCTCCGTCCTCATCTTCAAGAATCAGCGAAGAGTCTCAATACCTGTTGTAGATTATATGTCTTTGTCTGGCCTTTCCTCGGAATACTGAGTGTCGACCAGATTATCCATGCCACACCAAACTCTCTCCAAGCAATGATGACGTATCAATTCCTCCACACTATACCACCCAAAAGGGCCCAGACCACTTATTGTGCACCAATACCCCGACCAAAGGTGCAGATAGAACCAATATGTTAGTTAGTTAGTCTTTCCTCTTGAGCCTTAGGCGGCGCATAGGGCAGAAGTCCTGACTCTCCATGCTTGGCGGTTCGCTGCTACCTGTTGTAGATCTTGGATATTTACTTGACCATTGAATGAGCTTTCTCTAATGATGGTTCTACGCAGGGTCTCTCTTGGTCTTCCCCGTTTTCTTTTCCCTACTGGTGACCATATGAGGGCTTGGTAGGGGAGTCTTGTCTTGTCCATTCTGAGTACATGACCGATGTAGTTCCAACGGCGTCTTCTTATGAAATTGGATACTGTATCTTGCTTAGTCTCTTGTCTTATTTGCGTATTGGTTCTGAAGTCTGTCCAGTGGATATTTAGAAGTCTTCTAAGACATTTGTTCTCAAAATTATCTAATTTTTTATCTAAAGCTACCGTTGATTTCCAACTTTCGCATCCATACGTTAACACTGGAATCACACAAGAGTTGAAGATTTTAAGTTTTGTGTGTTTGCTGAGTGTCTTTGACTTCCAGATGTTTGACAGTTTATTGAAGGCACCAGATGCCAGTTAGATTCTAGATGATATTTCTGGTGTTGAGTCCCCTGTAGATGTCATTTTGCTTCCTAGGTATGTGAAGCTGTTGACTTTTTCAAGAACGTAGCTGTTCAATTTCGTGTCATCTGAACTGTTGGTAAGATCAATAGTCTTTGTTTTTGTGGTGTTAATTTGGAGACCAATGTGCCATGAAATATTTTGGAGGTGGTTTATTTTCTCTTGGGCATCCGGATGTGTTGAACTCAAAAGCACTATATCGTCGGCAAAGTCCAGGTCTTCTAGAATTTTGTCCGCCAAATATGTCCGCCAAACCAATATGTCCGCCCGCTCATTTCCCAACACACTAGCATGCCCTGAGGAAAAGACCCAACTAATGCTCCCTGTCGTTGAATGTTTAATTGAAGCATGCCACTCTGCACGAAGCATACCTGTCTTCACCCTACTTAGCATGCTCTGTGAGCCTTTCAATCACCACATGTGTGTGATGTTTATCCTACAGCCAGCGGAATGCTTCCGTGACTGCCTCCACCTCCATTCTCAGATTAGATGCTGCAGTATCATATTTCAGCCTCTCCTGTACTGCACACTGTCCATTAATCTTCGCTATGCGGGCTCCCTGGCATACGGGTTATCGTCTTTCTCGGTAATCCCGTATATCCACGCGAGGAACGTAACCTGCGCGAGAATCGGTAGCGGTTCTTACCGCGTTGGTAACTTAGGGGTATGTGTGCCGGTCGCTCAGAAAGCAATGGCAAACTACTGAACGTAATCTTGCCAAGAAATCAACAATCAGCTGAAAGATGCTGATTTTGACAACGATGTCCTGTAAAGGATATGCGAAATATTTAAAAAAAAATTATCCATCAGACACTTCTTTTGCCTCTTAGCACAGAGCCGTACAATTAGATGATTATACCACCTGGTCGCGAATTTTCGTGTGTCATTGTTGCACCTCACATTAGAGCTGCCTGCTGGCCTATTTCTACACTCCAGATCCAGTGTGGTTATGACCCTGCAGAGATCTGGCATGTCTTCTGGCATTCTAACCATTCCTCTCCTCTCCCAATGTTTTCAAGCATACACACTTCTCTAATTGTGTCCTCTGCTGAGCCATTCTTGATTTTCCTCTTATCAGCCAGTGGTCTTTATGTGTGCCCAGGGCTTTATGGAGAAGATGTTCCTGTCCACGGTCACTCGGATATATGACCTAGTCTGCTGCACCTTGAGTCCATCCGCAAAGCTAGCTTATATCTCATATATACTGTCGGCATATTCCGTGTGCATCCCAGGATCACCCGCATAGATTCTTCATTAAGTATGCACTTTAGTTTCACTAGCTGACTCTGACACTGTAAGCAGTCCCAATCCATACCCAATTACTGAGATTATTTCATGATCTCATACCGTATCTGATTATCTCAATATCCGATTATCTCGAAAGCTCATGATTTCAAACCTTATCTGATTATCTCATTATCCCGTGCAGTACCATTTCCACGGAGACTGTTTTGAAGAGCCCTTATTCCCTTCTCCATAGCCAGATGCCAGAAGCATGTGCAAGGTAGGTACTGAAACTTCCCATCTGCGTAATATTTGATCACACCAGGCCGGCCTCACGAGAGTACATGTACACATAAGAATCCAACTGTGTGTATATTGTAGTATATTTCTAGTGACACGCAAATGTAATGATGTTAGTTCTTTCCCTTTAGAGTCATACTGGAAAAATATTCTGCAAAATTCTTGAGAAAAGATTATGAACTACAATAGAACCCAGCTAAGGGAATCACAACTTGGATTTAGGAAAAACAAAGGATGCACAGATGTCATTTTTGCTCTTAGACAACTTATAGAAAATCAATTGAATTTAATGAAACACTCTACTTAGCCTTTGTCGACCAAGAAAAGGCGTTTGATAGAGTAGATAGATACAAGCTGTGGGGAATCCTTAAACGATATGAAGTGAGTACACGCCTAACAAACTTATGTAGAAGCTTATACAACAATAGTGAATTCATAGTGAGAACAAATGGAGGACACTCAGAACCCTTGAAAGTAAGATCCGGAGTACGACAAGGTTATGTCCTGTTCCCTCCTCTTGTTCATAACCTACGTAGACAGCATATGTAAAGAAAAGAAAACCGCATGACGAACAGAACACAGAAAGAGAACCGACGACAAATTACACCATTAAAGAACTCCTATTTGCGGACGATCAAGCACTAATTGCAAAATCAGAAGCAGAATTACAAGATAACATGAATAGTCTGAATGAAGTATGTAACGAACATAACATGAAAATTAGCACCAGTAAAACAGAGGTAATGACTATAACCAAAGAAGAAGAAAAATATTCATCTAAAATAACACCCCCTGAAACAAGTAAAGAGCTTCAAGTACTTAGGAAGCATTATATCATCAAATGGCAAATCAGAAGACAAGACCGAAAATAGATATAATAAGGCAAACCAACTCATTGGACAAATGGCACCAATACTAAAGAACAAACACGTATCAACAGTTACTAAGACAGAAAACCACCTTCATACCAACTCTATGCTACCAATGCCAAACCTGGACATTGACAGCAAAAGAGAAAAGAAAAATCACAACAACTGAAATGAATTTCCCGAGAAAAATACTCAATATATCAAGAAGAGAGAAAATCAGAAATCAGGAATAAAGTGGCGGTTATAGCAGCACTAGATTTTATTAGAAGACAGCAAGTCAAATGGCATATAACTAGGTTACCAACTAACAGTAAACTACAACAATCAATGACGTACAGACCAAATGGAAGCAGAAGAAGAAGCCGCCCACATAAACAAGGGACAGAGGGAATAGCAGAGTCCTTGGGAAACTGGATACATGAAGCCCATAAGCGGGCACTCTCCTGCTGTTTATACGTCACCTCAACACCGCAAGGTACAAGAGGAACAAGATGAAATGAGATGAAAGTGAGTTGAAATACACTTATTCCTTCAGCAAGGCGCTGTCTTCATTTGGACTCTGCTGTTTCAAAAACCGACACAGCCATTACAGATTTCAATTGTTATATTGTCTATCGTGTCCTCTAATCTGTACTTCTTCATTTCCCAAGAAATTAGCTGATACCTATCTTAGGTTGCGTCGTCTGGGAGCCCATGTCAGTGTCAGACATATCCCACTCTTCATGGAGATTCAAACCTGTCACCTCCATATGACGACAGTCTCGCTGCAGGAACAAGTGTACTTCGACACAAGACCATTTTAGATGCAGTATGCTTGTTAGTACGGCGAGGCTCTGTCGTCATTTGGAGGTGACAGGTTCGAATCCCGGTCTGTAACTACAGCTTTCAATTTTTATCTAGTCTAGTGGGTCTTCTAATCTTTAATTCTTATCCCTACATCTATGAGAGCCAAATAATACGCGTGTGTTTATTTATAAACTGTTTTGGCTGCCCCAAAGGGTTTCCCAATAGATATTTGCGATTAAAGTAGGACACAAAACTGCTCTAGTAGCATGACAGACGTAAGTGTGTTAAACCGTCTTGGCATCTTTCAAAAATATCTCCAGCAGATGTGTGTTGTGTCCCCGGTCTTCACACTATTTTTGCTATTTCCGGGAACATATGACTAATTTAACTTGCCTGTAAACATCACACACTGAAACACTTTTAGATGATCACACACTGCACTCGGTGATTCCTGATCTGGGAAATAAACAGATAGGCTGCTTTCGGTAAAGTTTTCGGTATTAAATGTGTTACAGTTCAGCAAACTTGTACAATATCTGTTAACGCTATTTCACGTACCTGTTAAATATATGGAAAGACGTTCGAATGAAATAGTACTTATATAATAGCTTATGGTGTTCTGTGAAGAAAGCTTTTCGCATTGTTGTTTACAGTTTGTCAGTACGAGAATATCAGTGTTAGCGGTTCTCTTGGCTGTTGATATTCGACACAGTTTACAACTTTATATTGTTGGATATTTGCTCTGTTCAGCCAAGTTTGGACCAGCAGGTGTTGGGATGTTTTAGTCACAGATCATATTCAGCAAATGGAGTTTGTGTTCAATGTTCAGTATTGCTGAAAGTGGTATTTATTCATACACGTTCACATAGTTAGTACCTACATCCAGCAAGAATAGGGCAAACGTTGTGGCTGTTCACGTGGTTACTACCGGGTGTTTGTAAAGTCTCACTACACTTTGTGTGTAGAACACATTTGAAAAATGAAGTACATTGCGTCATCAATGATGTGCTCCACAGTCGATCCTGACGCAATATGCAGTGAATGGCTGCCGTCTGCTGGAGTAATTCTTTGCACTCCAAACAGAATGATGTTATCAACGGAAGAAAGAATTTTTTTGGTTGAACAAGTGTTTCGACATGGCGGTCGATACACAGGATGGTTGTGCAAAGATTTATAGCAAGATTTCCTGATAAACAACCTCCTGATCGCATTACGGTTAGAAATTTGTTGAATAAGTTTCTTGCTACGGGACATGTGGAAGATGCTCCGCGATCTGGTAGGCCTGCTGTGTCTGAAGAAAAATGTCTAGATATCCAAGACAGAATCCTGAAAAGTCCAAGCAAGTTCTTAAGGAACATATCGCAACGAGTGAACGTATCAGTGAGCACAGTGAGAAAAATTACTAAACAAGGATTAAATGTTCATCCATACAGGATTTCTTTTGTGCCTGAAGTAACTAAAAGAATGTAATAATCAATCCATAGTCAACTACCCCACGTCAATTCTCGATGTAACATTCTTCTCTGATGAGGCATGGTTTCAACTATCTGGATACGTTAGTAGCAGTAGGCCTCTTTCAGTCTAGTAGGACTATAGAATTGTGTCGATGGGGAAGCACCTGAGAGCGCCGCTGGTGACTGTGTAGTCCAATGCGAGAGTGACAATCTCTGTCACAGTTTTCACATCTGTCAGACGAGGCAAGTCCCACAGTAAGTGACAGCATTTTGTGCTTGTGCCTCATATCCTCAGCTTGTTGGGTCAGATTGCGCCCAAAGAGCACCAGTCTGTTTCGTACATCTCTTCTCCAGGAACATCTGTCTGTTACAAGTCTTTCCCAAGTTCCTGGATCTATGCTAAGGGTTTTCATGTCGTGTTTACACACACCATTATATCGCATTTGGGGCCTTCCGGTTGGCCTCTTCCCTGTGGCTAGTTCTCCGTATATGAGATCTTAGGGTATACGTTCATCCTTCATTCGAGATACGCGGCCCAACCACCGGAGGCGTTTCTGCTTGAGGAGGGAGTGCACTGTGGTAATATCCGCTCTTTCAAGCACGTGTTTGTTTGTTATATTGTCTGTCCACAATTTGCCCAGGATAAGTCTCAGACATCTCATATGGAAGGAATTCAACTTTCTTTCTTGTCTTGAGTACAATGTCCAGGATTCAGACCCATAAAGTTGTTAGATACGTTAATAGCCAAAATAATCGTATTTCGAGCAATTTTAATCCCAATGCTTTTCACGAAGCGCTTCTACACAATGAGAAAATTGGCGTATGGTGTGCCGTCAGTAGAAAACGTTTTATTCGACCAGTTTTCTTCAACTACTCTATAAATGCCGAGCGGCACCGTGCTGACATTCTGGAACCTTTTTTTAGAACAGCTGAGTGGATGTGAAATTGAAGAAGCATGGTTCCACCACAATGGTGCATCTGCGCACACAGCTAGAGCATCACTGCGTTTTCTGGAAGAAATTTTCGCAAATCGCATAATATCACATGGCGTTTCAGATCTAACGTTCTCCAGATCTAACTCCATTAGATTATTATCTATGGGGTTTCTTGAAAGTAAACGTTTACAAAATTAATGTACACACAATTGAGGACCCGAGAGAAGCAATCAGAACAAAATTAATGTACACACAATTGAGGACCCGAGAGAAGCAATCAGAATTACCATTCAATAAATAACGAGACATATTGCAGAAGGTATCTACAATATGAAGAAACGTGTACAGTCATGTCTTGAAGCCCGTAGTGGACATTTCCAACACCTGTTATAATTAATACTTCATTGGTACTTTCCAGCTTCTCCAAAACAGCGTTAGACCATAGCAATGACTATTGTAACTAATTTAATGAATGTTTGGCATATTTCTTTAAATTTGTTCTAAATCCAAAGTGTGGTGAGACTTTACAAACATCCGGTAGTTATATTCAGCAATAGTAGGGCAATTGTTATAGCTTTTCACTTGATTACTAGCTACATTCTCCAAGATAGGGCAGTCGTTGTTGGTGTTCACTTAGCTACTAGCGAAATTCAGCAATAATATGGTAATCTATGTGGCTGTTCACATAGATGTTGATTACCTTCCGTGAAGTGTGAACTGTGAATGTATTGATAATTCGTTCACACCCAGAAGATTTCACAACTGACGTCCAACAGGGACAATGGCCAAAAAGAAAATAAAAACATAACCATAGTTACAAATAAAAGGAAGAATATATATACACTGTCTGTAAATCATACATGGTGCTGCGTGGTAAAATGTCTAGCCAGATATCTTTAGTATGCTTAGACCAAACGTAAAAGAAATAGCACACCAGGCGTTGATTGGGATAGAAATAGATTTCATTGCTGTATGCCGATGATTTTCGCAAACATTTGGACTACGCAATTAAATGTTTACATTGTTAAAGAATATACTAAGTGAAGTCCGCACCGTGTATTTAATGTTAACAAATATACGAAAACTACGACTTTTTGTTAACACGGTTATAGAATGTTTACAATGACATTTGAACTATGTATTTATAATTAACATAAATATACGAAAAAAATATTGTATATACGGTGACATTTGAACTGTGTGTTATTGTGAATATGATAGCTGATACCCAATATTGTTTGGACACATACATGTATATTATTATTGTATACATCGAGTAACGTTTGTTCCTGCAAGTCTGCATGTTTGCTGATGTTTATCAGCACATGTCTAGATATAATTGTGAACATTGTTCATATGGCTAATGGTCTTATTTTATTCTGTGGTGTTTGGGCTCATATATACTTTGTTCAAATGATTCGTAAGTGTGTAAGGTCACTTATCCTTTGATGACGCTTGATACGGTATGGACATGAAGGTTCGGCGCCAAGAAGCTGTAAGTATTTTTCATGTTGTGTGTAGCGTGCCAAGATTGGGGTATATTCAGTAATGTGTGAAAATTGTGGTTTGAATAAAATTAGCTGAACTTCAGTACAACTGTGGAAATAAAACAGAATATGAAGTAATACAGCTTCACAAACCAGAAAATAGAAAACACAACATATCAACACGGAGACATCACTGTCCTATCTTCCTCACTCCGCGTGCTCATCTTTTTACCTAGTCTAGAATAACATTACAGCTATAGTGTCTTCTCCGTGTCTCTATGATGTGTTTTCTTGTGTTTTTTTTTTTTTTTTTTGCTGATGAAGGCTTGTGGCTGCACCGTCCTTTTGTTTTCCGCTTTGTGTTTTGTAAAGAAGCATTACGTCTTGAAAATTCCGGTAGTGTAGTAATGCATGAAAATTCCGGTAGTGTAGTAACGCATGAAAATTCCTGTAGTGTAGTAACGTATGAACATTAAGGAACATGAAGTAATGCAGCACGTTTTAAAAGCGACTTTTATGAAAATTAAGGTAATGTAGTAATGCATGAAAATTAAGGTAGTATAGTAACGCGCGGAATTTAATGTGTAGTAGTAATGTGCAACGATTAGAGTGAAGCAGTAAAATGCGATGGTTAGGGTATAGTGGTGTCCAACCAATATTTGAGTTTTCAGTAACTTGCAAAGGTTAGGGTTAAATAGCGACATGCAAAGAATGTAGTGGAGAAGTAGCGTGCAAAGATAAGTGTCAAAGTAGTAATGTGTAGATTAAAATAAGAGTAGTAACGTGTTAAGACTAGGGTAGTGCAGTAACGAGTTAAGACTAGGGTAGTGCAGTAAGGAGTTAAGACTAGGGTAGTGCAATAACGTGTTAAGACTAGGGTAATGAATGAATCACCAACACCAGAAGTAGATTGTGGGCTTTTCTAGAACATGATTACAAGTAACCAAATGGACTTTGCGGCTAAAGTCATGGTCAACACACACACACACACACACACACACACACACACACACACACACACACACACACACACACACACACACACACACACACACACACACACACACACACACACACACACCACCCACCCACCCACCCACCCACCCACCCACCCACCCACCCACCCACCCACCCACCCACCCACCCACCCACCCACCCACGCACGCACGCACGCACGCACGCACGCACGCACGCACGCACACAACTACTTGAAAAACAATACATGAAAATATAAATATTACAGTTACTTATCTTTATTTTTGTTGTGGCTGGATACGTCCTAAAAAAACGATCAGCGCGTATGATGTCTTACAATGGAGTGAATGAACCAGATGTGTGGTTAAGGTCAATGAAATGAACCGGCTTAGCCACTCGAGGGAGAACACCTGCTAGGAGGAGGGGAGGCACCCATGTGGGTGAATGGTAAAATATGGATATTGTAGTGGACTATACTACTGTGGGAACTGTGGATGTGTCAGGGTGAGGGTGGGGGTGGAAGTTAAATGAAACTGTGTTGGACATTGAGGCCGTAAGAGGAGAGTGAAACCACCTGGAAAATGAGACGGTTTTCCATTATCTTACGATACCGTTTGTGAGAGGCGCAAGATTTGATAACCGTGACCTGTAAGTCGGCTACGATACCCTGGTCAGATCTGTATGGGTTTGTAAGAAGACTAGGGTAATGCAGTAATGTTGCCAGGATGAGGGTAGTGCAGTAATGTGCTAAGACTAGGGTAGAGTATAATGTGCGAAGATAAAGGAGAGTAGTAACGTGCAATGATTACGGTAGAGTAGTAAGTTGCGAGGACAGTGGTAGAGTATTAACGTGCAAGGATAAGGGTACAGTGGTAACGTGTGAAAATAAGTGTAGAGTAGTAACACGCGAAGATATGGGTAGAGTATTAACGTGCGAAGATAAAGGTAGAGTAGAACATGCGAAGGTAA
Organism: Cepaea hortensis; assembly: GCA_963921405.1. Classification (NCBI taxonomy): domain Eukaryota; kingdom Metazoa; phylum Mollusca; class Gastropoda; order Stylommatophora; family Helicidae; genus Cepaea; species Cepaea hortensis. Next base: position 53,422,539 of record OY992883.1, on the reverse strand, counting down.
CAGTAGAGTAGTAAGGTGCGAACGTTAGGGAAGAGCACAACGTGCGAAGATAATGGTAGAGTAGTAGCGTGCAAAGATAGTGGTAGAGTAGTAACTTGCGAAGATAAGGGTAGAGTAGTAAGTTGCGAAGATAAAGGTAGAGTAGTAAGGGGCAAAGATAGTGGTAGATTAGTAACTTACGAAAATAAGAGTAGAGTAGTAAGGTGCGAAGACAAAGGTAGGGTAGTAATTTGCCAAGATAAGGGAAGAGTATAAGGTGTGAAGATAGTGGTTGGGTAGTAACCAGCGATGATAAGGGTAGAGTAATAAGGTGCGATGATAGTGATAGAGTAGTAAGGTGCAAAGATAAGATTAGAGTAGTAATTTGCGTAGATGGTGGCAGAGTAGTAACGTACGAAGATAAGGATAGAGTAGTAATGTGCGAAAATAGGGGTAGAGTATAACATATGAAGATAAGGGTATTGTGGTAAGATACGTAGATAAGTGTTTAGTAGTAATGTGCAAAGATAAGGGTAGAAAATAAAGTTCGAAAATTAATGAAGCGTAGTAATGTCTGAAGATTATGTTAGAATAATTCGTGCGAAAATGAGGGTAGAATAGTGGCATGCAAAGTTAAGAACAGGGAACTAATGCGCTAAGATTAGGGTATATAATATTAGTGTGCGAAAACATGGACAGACCTAGAAACACAGGCGTAAAATCACATCATGTGAGATGAGATGCAAAAGAAACGCAGCTGGAAAAACAAGAAGAGATAGAGAAACACACAAGAAATTAAGAACAAGTGTAGGTAGAACACCTGTTGACTGACTAAAAAACACCAAAGAATTAAATGGTTCGGAGAGGTCAGCGTGGCTGAATAGATAAGAGGGCTCGCTCTTAAACTTCCGGTGTGCTGATGCCGAGGTAGCGAGGTCAACTCCAACACCGGTTAGCTGAACTAAAATGTTGACTTCTCGTCCTTGACTTGGGGACCTAAATTATAAGTACCTCAGAAATTGGAGTGGTTTCGCCCGATGGCGAGGGACACTTACATAAGGAAAGCGTCAATTCGCACATCGTGCCAGCCAACTATACATTAATATATGTATCTATAGATACCCATAAAATAGAGATCAATATGTGGATGAATCATAAAACAAAAATAAGAGTCAGCAACCGAAAGCGTTGCGACACAACTCAAGAGAGTGATAAGTGTGTTGTGTGAGTACTGATGTAATAGGGGGGTGTGTGGGTCGACGTGTCTAAGTCTTACAGACATCAATGAGAACAGCCATCAAACGCGATGTAAAGAGGGGTTTAAGAGTGATTTGGATTGGGGGGAGAGGGGGTTAGCCTAGATGCGGGGACAGGAAGACAATATGTGTGTGTGTGTGTGTGTGTGCGTGCGTGCGTGCGTGCGTGCGTGTGTGCGTGCGTGCGTGCGTGTGTGTGTGTGTGTTATTGTAGTGTGTTAAGTTAGTATGGAAATGTGAGCCAAATTATGAATTGAGTGTCTCTATGTTTATATATATATATAAAGTATATATATAGATAAAGTTACCAGTCTGCTTAATACAATATATGATACTGGAAATATACCTCATGAGTTATGTAATTCTGTATTTATTGCAATCCCAAAGAAATCAGGAGCCTTGGAATGTGATCAACATCGAACAATTAGTATAATGAGTCACATCACGAAGATTTTGCTAAGAATTATCATGCAAAGAGTTAGGAGGAAAATACAACCTGAAATAGGAGAAGAACAATGTGGGTTTGTAGTAGGCAAGGGTACAGTAAATGCTGTGTATATACTGAGAACCGTAATCGAACGTTCTATAGAAGTAAACAAAGATCTACACCTTTGCTTTATTGACTACACAAAGGCTTTTGATAAAGTGAGACATGTCAACATGATAAGGATGCTTGAAGATCTACAAATTGATGGGAAAGACCTTAGACTTGTAAAAAACATATATTGGAAACAACAAGCTGCCATAAGAGTTGATAATGAAGTAAGCCAATATCAGCCTATTAAGAGAGGTGTGAGACAGGGATGTGTAATGTCTCCAGATCTGTTTTCCCTGTACAGTGAAAATATTTTCAGAAATATTGAAAATATGGAAGGAATCAACATTGGGGGACGATGCATCAATAACATTAGATATGCAGATGATACAGTCTTGATTGCAGACAATGAACAGGATCTGCAAAATTTAGTAGATGCGGTTGTTACACACAGTGAACAACAAGGGTTAGAATTAAATTGTAAAAAGACACAGATTATGGTCGTCACTAGGAAGAACGAAATACCACAGTGTAATATACAAGTAAATGGGAATATTCTTCAACAAGTGAATAGGTACAATTATCTCGGAACAGTAATAACATCTGATGGGAGATGCCTTGAAGAGATTAGAACAAGGATCGCCATGGCAAAAGTAGCCTTTAGCAAGATGAAAAACATACTGACCAATAAAAAGATGTCAATTGAAACGAGAAAAAGAGTGTTGAGATGCTACATAGAACCTGTACTTTTATATGGATGTGAAGCTTGGACAATGAGCAGCCAGGCTGAAAAACATCTGATGGCTGTAGAAATGTGGTTTCTGAGGAAAATGCAAAGAATACCATGGACAGCCAGAAAGACCAATGAACAAGTCCTTCAAGAAACAAATGAAGATCGTAAACTGATCAGAGACATTAGACGTAGACAGTCACAATTTTTTGGGCATGTTATGAGAAGAAATGATTTGGAGAACTTGGTGACAACTGGTAAGATCGAGGGGAACAGACCAAGGGGAAGACCTAGAAACAAGTATCTGGATGGCTTGGCCTTGTGGCATGGTCGAGACAGAAACACGGAACTGATCCACGACTCTGTTGATCGAGTGAGATGGCAGAACATGACCGCCCACGCTTACCGGCATGGCACATGATGGATGGATATATATATATATATATATATATATATATATATATATATATATATATATATATATATATATATATATATATATATATGTTCGTACCTGTCTGTTGTATTTGTTTGGTGTTGTTGTGTGTGAGGGTACGTGTATGTAAATCTTTGTGCTTCTAAGCTTTCTGTATTTGTCTGCTATATACAGCAGGGTAATAGGGAGGAGGGGGAATAAGAGATAGAGAAAGAGAGAGAGAGAGAGAGAGAGAGAGAGAGAGAGAGAGAGAGAGAGAGAGAGAGAGAGAGAGAGAGAGAGAGAAAGAGAGAAAGAGAGAAAGAGAGAGAGACAGAGACAGAGAGAGAAAGAGAGAGAGACAGAGAGAGAGACAGAGAGAGACAGAGACAGAGAGAGACAGACAGAGACAGAGAGAGAAACAGAGACAGAGAGAGACAGAGAGAGAGAAAGAGAGAAAGAGACAGAGAGAGAGAGGGAGAGAGAGAGAGAAAGAGAGAGAGAGAGAGAGAAAGAGAGAGAGAGAGAGAGACTTTTAGAATGTTAGTATTTAGTGCGGCATTAATCTGTCTGAGGTTTCAGTTATGGTTAAAGTTTAACAGATTAAGGTTTAATGATTTTCATGAAGCGAAGAAGGAGTCAAAGACTTCAATGATCATCATCATCACCGTCAACTACACCGTCGCCCCCGCAGTCGTAGTCATAGCCACCGCCATCGTCTTCGCCGTCGCGTCTTCTTCTTCTTCTTCTTCTCCTCCTCCCGCGGATGGAGCTCACCATAAGTAGTATATACGTACAAAAGCCACCGGTTTTGTGGTGCACATTGCTTTTGCACCACAAAGGGCGATAACTCCGGTTAATTTCCACCTCAAAGGGTGATAACTCTCCGGATTTTTTAAAAAGTCAAGGGTGATAACTCTTTTAATAGGCGTGTGTCCGAGTAGGTGTGGTCTAGTAACACTAGGTATGTGTACAATATAAAAAATACAAAATAACAAACGAGTCAAGTAAGGTATATATTTTTTATTAAATCATATATATAGACAATACAATGTATATTAAATAAGTAATGGCATAGTCGAGATATTATCACTGTCAACCTTTCTTTTTATATACAGATAGGACAGAGATGTACGATGTTGCTGATATGTATATACAGAAGAGTCTTGGGTCTTGAACATTATATTGGTCCCCCCACTTGGTGTTTGGGTGTTGAGTACTTCCAAAAAAGTGTCCTTGTTTAAATGCGTGTTGTGGTTTTTGGTCAGACCTTTGGTACTGATTTTATCATAATCTCCGACACAAATATACGTCTTACTACATAACGACACCATCCCCTTCCCTTCGTATTCTAGTTTAAAAAGCCCGGGGGTTCTCTTTTCATAGGCTTTGATAGCCACACAGTCCTGACAGGTACTGGTACTAGGGGTAATTCTATGAACAGGGCAGGTTTCAGCCGGGAACCATTGATTATACACTCTGTCATATTCTTCTCGTAGGTGTGGTCTAACTACTTCAGAGAGTGAGTCGGCACTAAGGACCAAATATAGAGAGTCAGTGTCCATTTCACAAAGCTGAAAGTCGTCTTTAGAGATAAATTTGTCTAGAAAGTCATAATAAAAAGCTAACATGCGCAGCTTGGCATATTGATAAACGAAGAAACCAATGGCGGGTAATGGCGGGTAATGGTTTTTTGGGGGACTGAGGTGAAAATTTTTGGTGGGAACCGGGTGAACTTTTTTTTTTTTGGCGGCGTGTGGGAACGGGTCTATTTTTTGACGGGTGTCTGTGAAAGTAATTAAGGTAAAAGTATTTTTAGTTGGTTGGTTCTGTAAAAGTACTGGAAAGAGAGGGTGTGAAGGGAAAGTTATTTTGGTTACGTAGGGTATATTAGTATGCGTGGTGTAGTGATGTATAAACTGCCAAGGGTGTGATGGGTCGTGGTTTCTACTCATGGGTTGGATATATGGTGGTGGCGTAGACATCTCATAATGTATCTGTTCACTAGGCGTGGTGAGTAATGTATAAACTGGCAAGTGTGTGATGGGTCGTGGTTATACTTGACGAAGTAAGAGGTAGTTACTATCATCTGAACAGTGTGATAGTAGTGTCTAAGTGAAGGTAAAGGGTGGTATATTCACTACCATCATTACAAAGGAAATCTTATAAAGTTATAATGGGTGTCATTTGATGGTAAGGGGTGGATATTAGTGATCAAGTAGGAGTGATATAGGAGTGGTCATAAATGTAATAAGAGGTGTTCGCAGTTACACACTGGTCAACCAGTGGTCAAGCAATGGTCAAGTAAGGGTCAAGTAGTCAAGTAAGGAAATTTTAGGGGAAAGTGATTGTAATGAGATGGTGCTGATTAAAGAGTGGTAAATTAGTGGTCAAGCAGTGGTCAAGCAGTGGTCAAGTGGTCAAGTAAGGAAAATTTTAGGGAAAATTTGTCGTAGTGATATGGTAATGTTTAAATTAGTGGTAAATTAGTGGTCAAGTAGTGGTCAAGTAGTGGTCAAGCAGTGGTCAAGCGGTGGTTAAGTGAGGAAAATTTAGGGAAATTTTAGGGAAAAGTGATTGTAACGACATGGTGATGATTAAAGAGTGGTAAATTAGTGGTCAAGCAGTGGTCAAGCAATGGTCAAGTGGTCAAGTGAAGAAATTTTAGGGGACAAGTGATTGTAACGATATGGTGATGGTTAAAGGGTGGTAAATTAGTGGTCAAGCAGTGGTCAAGCATTGGTCAAGCGGTCAAGTAAGGAAAATTTTAGGGAAATTTTAGGGAAAAGTGATTGTAATGATATGGTGGTGATTAAAGAGTGGTAAATTAGTGGTCAAGCAGTGGTCAAGCAAGGGTCAAGTGGTCAAATAAGGAAAATTTTAGGGAAAAGTGATTGTAACGATATGGTGATGCTTAAAGGGTGGTAAATTAGTGGTCAAGCAGTGGTCAAGCAATGGTCAAGTGGTGGTCAACTGAAGAAATTTTAGGGAAAAGTGGTTGTAATGATATGATGATTATGATTAAAGGGTGGTAAATTAGTGGTCAAGCAGTGGTCAAGCAGTGGTCAAGTGGTGGTCAAGTGAGGACATTTTTAGGGGAAAGTGGTTGTAATGATATGGTGATGATTAAAGGGTGGTAAATTAGTGGTCAAGTAAGAAAATTTTAGGGAAAAGTGGTTGTAATGATATGGTGATGATTAAAGGTTGGTAAACTAAAGGTCAAGCAATGGTCAAGCAGTGGTCAAGTAGTGGCCAAGTACCGAGCAAGTAGTGGTTAAGTGGTCGAGTGACCACTTAAAGTGTAGGGAAAGTACTTGTAGTGAACCGGTGTTTGTTAAAGTGATCGAAGACGTGGTCAAGTAGTGGGCAAGTAGTGGTAAATGGCCAAGTAACCACTTAAATTGTCTGTGAAAGTAGGTATAGTGACATGGTGATGATCAAGAGGTGGTCAAGTGGTGTTCAAATAGTGGTAAATTAGTGGTCAAGCAGTGGTCAAGCATTGGTCAAGCGGTCAAGTAAGAAAAATTTTAGGGAAATTTTAGGGAAAAGTGATTGTAATGATATGGTGGTGATTAAAGAGTGGTAAATTAGTGGTCAAGCAGTGGTCAAGCAAGGGTCAAGTGGTCAAATAAGGAAAATTTTAGGGAAAAGTGATTGTAACGATATGGTGATGCTTAAAGGGTGGTAAATTAGTGGTCAAGCAGTGGTCAAGCAATGGTCAAGTGGTGGTCAACTGAAGAAATTTTAGGGAAAAGTGGTTGTAATGATATGATGATTATGATTAAAGGGTGGTAAATTAGTGGTCAAGCAGTGGTCAAGCAGTGGTCAAGTGGTGGTCAAGTGAGGACATTTTTAGGGGAAAGTGGTTGTAATGATATGGTGATGATTAAAGGGTGGTAAATTAGTGGTCAAGTAGTGGTAAAGTGAGAAAATTTTAGGGAAAAGTGGTTGTAATGATATGGTGATGATTAAAGGGTGGTAAATTAAAGGTCAAGCAATGGTCAAGCAGTGGTCAAGTAGTGGCCAAGTACCGAGCAAGTAGTGGTTAAGTGGTCGAGTGACCACTTAAAGTGTAGGGGAAAGTACTTGTAGTGAACCGGTGTTTGTTAAAGTGATCGATGACGTGGTCAAGTAGTGGGCAAGTAGTGGTAAATGGCCAAGTGACTACTTAAATTGTCTGTGAAAGTAGCTATAGTGACATGGTGATGATCAAGAGGTGGTCAAGTGGTGTTCAAATAGTGGTCAAGTAGTGGTCAAGTAGTGGTCAAGTAGTCGAATGACCACTTAAATTGTAGGGTATGGTACGCGTAGTGAAACGGTGATGGTAAAATAAGTAATGACAGGGTCAAATAGTGGTCAAGTAGTGGTCAAGTAGTGATCAAATGGTCGAGTGATCACTTAAAATGTAGAGGAAAGTACGTGTAGTGAAACGGTGTTGGTTAAAGTGATCGATGAGGTGGTCAAGTAATGGTCAAGTAGTGGTCAAGTAGTGGTATAGTGGTCGAATGATCACTTAAATTGTAGGGTATGGTACGTGTAGTGACATGGTGATGGTTAAAGTGATCGATGACATGATCAAGACGTTATGCCGGCTGCTAAGTTCAGAAAGTAGTGTCCTTAGTATTGGTAATTTCCCTGACAGGACTGCCTCGAGCACTGGTTTTGTATTGATCAATAGCACCTAGTGGTACAGTCGACACACATGGACAATAGTTACATCCGGTCAAAGATGGCGTCGCACCCTATCACACATGGGTAATTTCTACAACCAAACTACGTCTCATTCACTAAGACTGGTCAAATATGGCGTCACATCCGGGCACAGGGGTAATGGGACATCTGAGACACGTGGTTAAGAGGGAAACTATAGAAAAAGGGTGTCCTATCGGTTGTCGAGTCAGGGAACCTAACGTATGATGATCACTGTGTATAGGAGTGAATACACTGCATCATCAACACTGCATCCGAAGGGTAAAATGGTCACCCCCTTCTCTCTCTCTTTTCTATAACCGTGTAGTCCTAGTGTTATCCAGTTACACCAAAGGACATCCGGGCATCAACACAACAAACTGCCCCGATTCAACCTTAGGCAATGCACGTAACATGACAGGTCACATGTCCGCCGTCATAACCAGCGACCTTATCACGTATCAAATTAGACACCCACACTTTCATTTCCTGTCTATGTGGCCATAGTATCTTTACATCTTTCTCCAGAAAGTCATTTCCAAGACCAATATATGTTTTTTTTTCTTTCAGTGTACCTGCTCAGTGCCACACTTCACAACCAGACAAAAGTACACCTTCTATGTACCACTTCAACCGTCAAATAAGAAAATATGTTAGACAAAATATTAAAACTATTGGTCAAATACAGAAATATCTCGTCCAAACTTATAAAAAGTACGAACATTTGTTAACCTATTGGGAAAAATATCAATCAAGTACGAAAGTTTGTTAGTCAAATAGAAAAAATATTGAACACGTAACGATATATCTTGTCCACACTTATGAAAAGTAAGGAAATTTGTTAGTCAAATGAGAAAAAAAAAAGATTGACCAAGTAACGAAATACCCCCACCAAACTTATGAAAAGTACGAAACTTTGTTAAGCAAGTATGAAAATGTATCGACCAAACAGAGAAATATATTACCCAAACTTATAAAAAGTAGGAACATATGTTAACCAAATGGAAAATATCTTGGCCAAATAGGAAACTTTGTTAACCAAATGTGAACAAACAAAACAAATATTGATCAAGTAAAGAAATAACTCCTCCAAATTTATGAAAAGTACGAAACCTTGGTACCCAAATGCGACAAATGTAGGTCAAATACTGAAATATCTCGTCCAAACTTATGAAAGGTAGAAAATTGTCTTAACCAACTGGGGTAAATATTACTCAAACTAAGAAACATGTCGATCGAAGTAGGAAATTACGTGAACCAAAGTAATACAATTGTTGGCCAAATATGAAAAAGTATCGGTCAAACTTATAGATGTCTCGTTTAAACTTATAACATGTATGAAAATTTGTTAGGTAAAGGTGAAAAATATTGGCCAAGTAATGAAATATCGCATCCGAACTTATAAAAACCTGGGAAAAAATAACCAAAGGCGAAAAGACCAAAATACGAAATGTCTCGACCAAGTTTATAAAAACCTAGGAAAAAATATGACAACTAAAATATTGATCAAAAGGTATAAATCCAAACATTATAAAAATAACCAAATGTGAAAAATATCGTCCAAAGACAGAAATATTTCAACTAAACTTATAAATAAGGCAACAAAACTTGTGAAAATTTTTGGTCAAGTACAGAAATAGCTATGGAAAAAACTAAGTCCACAAAACTAAGAAAAGAAAAATGTAACTTCTGTAGTCAAATGTGTCTTGAAGTTTTATCTGAAAAGACATTTCACAATACATAATCAGCACCACTTTCCTTGTTTTACGTTACCGAAGGCCTTCACCGTATCTGGTACAGAAACCCATATACATCACTCATCTCTCCACACTCTTGGTTTTCTTTCTAATACAAAGTGGTCACATCACCAAGAACTTCAAACCTCCATTGTACAAGTGCTCCATTGAAACACCCATGACAGTTAACAACATGTATGGCCATGTAATCTGTGAGTCCATTGGGGATAGTTCATCCGAGTATTCGTCACCAAAGATCCATTTCCCATGGCTGACATCTTCAACTTGCTATACCACATCTTATTCTAATATACACTTTACATGAAATTTTCCAAATTTGGGGATCTATTAAAGAATACTCGGATGAACTATCCCCAATGGACTCACAGATTACATGGCCATACATGTTGTTAACTGTCATGGGTGTTTCAATGGAGCACTTGTACAATGGAGGTTTGAAGTTCTTGGTGATGTGACCACTTTGTATTAGAAAGAAAACCAAGAGTGTGGAGAGATGAGTGATGTATATGGGTTTCTGTACCAGATACGGTGAAGGCCTTCGGTAACGTAAAACAAGGAAAGTGGTGATGATTATGTATTGTGAAATGTCTTTTCAGATAAAACTTCAAGACACATTTGACTACAGAAGTTACATTTTTCTTTTCTTAGTTTTGTGGACTTAGTTTTTTCCATAGCTATTTCTGTACTTGACCAAAAATTTTCACAAGTTTTGTTGCCTTATTTATAAGTTTAGTTGAAATATTTCTGTCTTTGGACGATATTTTTCACATTTGGTTATTTTTATAATGTTTGGATTTATACCTTTTGATCAATATTTTAGTTGTCATATTTTTTCCTAGGTTTTTATAAGCTTGGTCGAGACATTTCGTATTTTGGTCTTTTCGCCTTTGGTTATTTTTTCCCAGGTTTTTATAAGTTCGGATGCGATATTTCATTACTTGGCCAATATTTTTCACCTTTACCTAACAAATTATCATACATGTTATAAGTTTAAACGAGACATCTATAAGTTTGACCGATACTTTTTCGTATTTGGCCAACAATTTTATTACTTTGGTTCACGTAATTTCCTACTTCGATCGACATGTTTCTTAGTTTGAGTAATATTTACCCCAGTTGGTTAAGACAATTTTCTACCTTTCATAAGTTTGGACGAGATATTTCAGTATTTGACCTACATTTGTCGCATTTGGGTACCAAGGTTTCGTACTTTTCATAAATTTGGAGGAGTTATTTCTTTACGTGATCAATATTTCTTTTGTTTGTTCACATTTGGTTAACAAAGTTTCCTATTTGGCCAAGATATTTTCCATTTGGTTAACATATGTTCCTACTTTTTATAAATTTGGGTAATATATTTCTCTGTTTGGTCGATACATTTTCATACTTGCTTAACAAAGTTTCGTACTTTTCATAAGTTTGGTGGGGGTATTTCGTTACTTGGTCAATCTTTTTTTTTTCTCATTTGACTAACAAATTTCCTTACTTTTCATAAGTGTGGACAAGATATATCGTTACGTGTTCAATATTTTTTCTATTTGACTAACAAACTTTCCTACTTGATTGATATTTTTCCCAATAGGTTAACAAATGTTCGTACTTTTTATAAGTTTGTACGAGATATTTCTGTATTTGACCAATAGTTTTAATATTTTGTCTAACATAATTTCTTATTTGACGGTTGAAGTGGTACATAGAAGGTGTACTTTTGTCTGGTTGTGAAGTGTGGCACTGAGCAGGTACACTGAAAGAAAAAAAAACAACATATATTGGTCTTGGAAATGACTTTCTGGAGAAAGATGTAAAGATACTATGGCCACATAGACAGGAAATGAAAGTGTGGGTGTCTAATTTGATACGTGATAAGGTCGCTGGTTATGACGGCGGACATGTGACCTGTCATGTTACGTGCATTGCCTAAGGTTGAATCGTGGCAGTTTGTTGTGTTGATGCCCGGATGTCCTTTGGTGTAACTGGATAACACTAGGACTACACGGTTATAGAAAAGAGAGAGAGAAGGGGGTGACCATTTTACCCTTCGGATGCAGTGTTGATGATGCAGTGTATTCACTCCTATACACAGTGATCATCATACGTTAGGTTCCCTGACTCGACAACCGATAGGACACCCTTTTTCTATAGTTTCCCTCTTAACCACGTGTCTCAGATGTCCCATTACCCCTGTGCCCGGATGTGACGCCATATTTGACCAGTCTTAGTGAATGAGACGTAGTTTGGTTGTAGAAATTACCCATGTGTGATAGGGTGCGACGCCATCTTTGACCGGATGTAACTATTGTCCATGTGTGTCGACTGTACCACTAGGTGCTATTGATCAATACAAAACCAGTGCTCGAGGCAGTCCTGTCAGGGAAATTACCAATACTAAGGACACTACTTTCTGAACTTAGCAGCCGGCATAACGTCTTGATCATGTCATCGATCACTTTAACCATCACCATGTCACTACACGTACCATACCCTACAATTTAAGTGATCATTCGACCACTATACCACTACTTGACCACTACTTGACCATTACTTGACCACCTCATCGATCACTTTAACCAACACCGTTTCACTACACGTACTTTCCTCTACATTTTAAGTGATCACTCGACCATTTGATCACTACTTGACCACTACTTGACCACTATTTGACCCTGTCATTACTTATTTTACCATCACCGTTTCACTACGCGTACCATACCCTACAATTTAAGTGGTCATTCGACTACTTGACCACTACTTGACAACTACTTGACCACTATTTGAACACCACTTGACCACCTCTTGATCATCACCATGTCACTATACCTACTTTCACAGACAATTTAAGTAGTCACTTGGCCATTTACCACTACTTGCCCACTACTTGACCACGTCATCGATCACTTTAACAAACACCGGTTCACTACAAGTACTTTCCCCTACACTTTAAGTGGTCACTCGACCACTTAACCACTACTTGCTCGGTACTTGGCCACTACTTGACCACTGCTTGACCATTGCTTGACCTTTAATTTACCACCCTTTAATCATCACCATATCATTACAACCACTTTCCCCTAAAAATGTCCTCACTTGACCACCACTTGACCACTGCTTGACCACTGCTTGACCACTAATTTACCACCCTTTAATCATAATCATCATATCATTACAACCACTTTTCCCTAAAATTTCTTCAGTTGACCACCACTTGACCATTGCTTGACCACTGCTTGACCACTAATTTACCACCCTTTAAGCATCACCATATCGTTACAATCACTTTTCCCTAAAATTTTCCTTATTTGACCACTTGACCCTTGCTTGACCACTGCTTGACCACTAATTTACCACTCTTTAATCACCACCATATCATTACAATCACTTTTCCCTAAAAGTTCCCTAAAATTTTCCTTACTTGACCGCTTGACCAATGCTTGACCACTGCTTGACCACTAATTTACCACTATTTGAACACCACTTGACCACCTCTTGATCATCACCATGTCACTATACCTACTTTCACAGACAATTTAAGTAGTCACTTGGCCATTTACCACTACTTGCCCACTACTTGACCACGGCATCGATCACTTTACCAAACACCGGTTCACTACAAGTACTTTCCCTACACTTTAAGTGGTCACTCGACCACTTAACCACTACTTGCTCGGTACTTGGCCACTACTTGACCACTGCTTGACCATTGCTTGACCTTTAATTTACCACCCTTTAATCATCACCATATCATTACAACCACTTTTCCCTAAAATTTTCTCACTTTACCACTACTTGACCACTACTTGACCACTAATTTACCACCCTTTAATCATCACCATATCATTACAACCACTTTCCCCTAAAAATGTCCTCACTTGACCACCACTTGACCACTGCTTGACCACTGCTTGACCACTAATTTACCACCCTTTAATCATAATCATCATATCATTACAACCACTTTTCCCTAAAATTTCTTCAGTTGACCACCACTTGACCATTGCTTGACCACTGCTTGACCACTAATTTACCACCCTTTAAGCATCACCATATCGTTACAATCACTTTTCCCTAAAATTTCCCTAAAATTTTCCTTACTTGACCGCTTGACCAATGCTTGACCACTGCTTGACCACTAATTTACCACCCTTTAACCATCACCATATCGTTACAATCACTTGTCCCCTAAAATTTCTTCACTTGACCACTTGACCATTGCTTGACCACTAATTTACCACTCTTTAATCATCACCATGTCGTTACAATCACTTTTCCCTAAAATTTCCCTAAAATTTTCCTCACTTAACCACCGCTTGACCACTGCTTGACCACTACTTGACCACTAATTTACCACTAATTTAAACATTACCATATCACTACGACCAATTTTCCCTAAAATTTTCCTCACTTGACCACTGCTTGACCACTGCTTGACCACTAATTTACCACTCTTTAATCAGCACCATCTGATTACAATCACTTTTCCCTAAAATTTCCTTACTTGACTACTTGACCCTTACTTGACCATTGCTTGACCACTGGTTGACCAGTGTGTAACTGCGAACACCTCTTATTACATTTATGACCACCCCTATATCACTCCTACTTGATCACTAATATCCACCCCTTACCATCAAATGACACCCATTATAACTTTATAAGATTTCCTTTGTAATGATGGTAGTGAATATACCACCCTTTACCTTCACTTAGACACTACTATCACACTGTTCAGATGATAGTAACCACCTCTTACTTCGTCAAGTATAACCACGACCCATCACACACTTGCCAGTTTATACATTACTCACCACGCCTAGTGAACAGATACATTATGAGATGTCTACGCCACCACCATATATCCAACCCATGAGTAGAAACCACGACCCATCACACCCTTGGCAGTTTATACATCACTACACCACGCATACTAATATACCCTACGTAACCAAAATAACTTTCCCTTCACACCCTCTCTTTCCAGTACTTTTACAGAACCAACCAACTAAAAATACTTTTACCTTAATTACTTTCACAGACACCCGTCAAAAAATAGGCCCGTTCCCACACGCCACCAAAAAAAAAAAGTTCACCCGGTTCCCACCAAAAATTTTCCCCTCAGTCCCCCAAAAAACCATTACCCGCCATTACCAGCCATTGGTTTCTTCGTTTATCAATATGCCAAGCTGCGCATGTTAGCTTTTTATTATGACTTTCTAGACAAATTTATCTCTAAAGACGACTTTCAGCTTTGTGAAATGGACACTGACTCTCTATATTTGGTCCTTAGTGCCGACTCACTCTCTGAAGTAGTTAGACCACACCTACGAGAAGAATATGACAGAGTGTATAATCAATGGTTCCCGGCTGAAACCTGCCCTGTTCATAGAATTACCCCTAGTACCAGTACCTGTCAGGACTGTGTGGCCATCAAAGCCTATGAAAAGAGAACCCCCGGGCTTTTTAAACTAGAATACGAAGGGAAGGGGATGGTGTCGTTATGTAGTAAGACGTATATTTGTGTCGGAGATTATGATAAAATCAGTACCAAAGGTCTGACCAAAAACCACAACACGCATTTAAACAAGGACACTTTTTTGGAAGTACTCAACACCCAAACACCAAGTGGGGGGACCAATATAGGGTTCAAGACCCAAGACTCTTCTGTATATACATATCAGCAACATCGTACATCTCTGTCCTATCTGTATATAAAAAGAAAGGTTGACAGTGATAATATCTCGACTATGCCATTACTTATTTAATATACATTGTATTGTCTATATATATATGATTTAATAAAAAATATATACCTTACTTGACTCGTTTGTTATTTTGTATTTTTTATATTGTACACATACCTAGTGTCACTAGACCACACCTACTCGGACACACGCCTATTAAAAGAGTTATCACCCTTGACTTTTTAAAAAATCCGGAGAGTTATCACCCTTTGAGGTGGAAATTAACCGGAGTTATCGCCCTTTGTGGTGCAAAAGCAATGTGCACCACAAAACCGGCGGCTTTTGTACGTATATGCTGCTACCATATCTATTTATGCACCCGTCAAGTCAGTATGTCCGACTTAGATATACATGTTCATAAGATATTCTTCCTCTTCACAGACTGTATCCAAATTAGCAGACTCTGTCTACCGTTGGTTATCTTGCCTAACAAATTTGCCAATTTCTCCTGTTTTTTAAGACCTAATCTGAAAATGCTAGGCCTCCGATCTCACTACCCAAGAGATCAGGGAAACGTGTGATAGTAGTAGATACCAATGGTTCTTGGAACTATTTCCAGCCCTATGTTGGGAATGAACTCGGTACCATTTGTGCCTCAGGTGGATACCGTAATCTCAGAGCCACGGTATCTTCTTTCTCATGTTAATATAATATATAATAGGGTAGAGCATAACGTGCGAAGATAATGGTAGAATATGACACATCTTTCAGAGGTTAGCGAAGAGAGAGTGAGGAGGAGACGACAAGGAAATGGTGTGAGAAGAAGGCATAGAAATAGGAGTGCAAGCGCCAGGAGAACAAGACGAAAAGTGGAGAGACTAGGTTTCAATCATGTGAAAGTGGGATACTGGAACTGTCGTAGTGCCAGGCAGAAAGGTCCTGTATTGGAGAGGCTAATATATGCTTTTGATATCCTCATGCTCCAGGAGCTAAATACAGACAAATATCATTGTCCAGGGTATGCCAGTTATATAAACCCCACTGGGCAGAAGGGACATGGGCAAGGTCTGCTGGTGTAAAAAGGAGTGAAGCATGTGGTACTTGACTTGAGCCAGTGGAATCACAGTGCAAGAGAGGTCCAGGGTATACAAATGGAGATTGGTGGCTTAAGTTGGAAGATCAAAAACATATATGCTAAAGTGGATTGTTTTGTCAGAAAGAAACACTGGGACTGGCTTAAGGAATTGGAGGAATTAACAGGTGATAGGTTACTCATATGTGGAGACTTCCATGCGAGGAACAGAGAATGGGACAGTAGTGGAGAAAACCGACAGGGAATTGCCCTTGCGGATGACCTGATGGACTTCGATGTGGTCTACATAAATGATGGTAGGCCGACAAGAATGGCAATGAGGCCTGGCGATGCAGACACAGCTATTGACTTGGCACTTGTCTCACAGTCTTCAGTCCTTGATGTAAAGTGGACTGTTTTGAAAGACCATGGGAGTGATCACATGCTATGCTCAGTCCTGATCGCTAAATCCAGAAAAGTTAAGGCTGGGAGAGCGCGCAAGACCTTCCGGTATGAGTGGACCGATAGCCTTCTTGGACGCCTCAGACAGGAGGCATACAACAGGACTGTTAAAACTCCTTTTTTTGCAACCCCTATGGTTGACTCCAGAAGTAGACCATGCTTGGAAAGCAAAGAGAGCTGCAGTGAAGCAGCTAAGGAAAGTGCGACAGACATCCCGAAGCTCATGAGAGGAAGTGGATACAGCGGAAAATGTCAAGAAAGATAAGGTGGATATTTTCAAGCACTGTGCTGCAGAAGCCAAAAACGCAAAATGGGAATGTTTCATGGAGGAGATTGGAGGTGATAAAACACTGCGAAAATTCTGGAAGCTACACAGACAAATACAAAGAAAAGATCGGCCTATAACAGTAGGAACAATTTACAGAGATGATGGTGTGCGTGTGACAATAGACAAAGAAAAAGGGAAGGCGTTTCTCCACAGATTTTTAGAGAAGGTCAATCATAATGATGCGGACACCAGGGATGCAGTTAGAGAGGAGTTACCTGGCACCATGAAGAATATGCATTATGGAGACTGTGGTGAGTTAGAGAGGAGTTATCTGGCACCATGAAGAATATGCAGTATGAAGACATCATACGGGTTGAAGACGTTAAACACATTTTGAAAAAGGCAAAAGACACGGCACCAGGGCCTGATGGG
Organism: Cepaea hortensis; assembly: GCA_963921405.1. Taxonomy (NCBI): domain Eukaryota; kingdom Metazoa; phylum Mollusca; class Gastropoda; order Stylommatophora; family Helicidae; genus Cepaea; species Cepaea hortensis. Next base: position 53,405,269 of record OY992883.1, on the reverse strand, counting down.
GTTAGGTATGGCCAAATTAAGGTTTTGAGCGATGCAGACCTGAAGGAGATGATCGATTGCTTTAACCAGAGTATTAGGGCAGCATCAACACCGCAGGACTGGGTGCACAGCTATCTTATCCCTCTTCCAAAAGCATTCAAGGATCGTTCAAAGCTTAGCAGCTTTAGGATCATCACCCTTCAAAATACATTTGGGAAGATTTTAGAGAAGATAGCCGCTGTCAAGATGCAAGAGTTTTTTAAAGGAGGAAGCTTCTTCCAAGTGGTCTGGGGAGCTACAAGCCAGGAAAAGATATCTGATCAAACGCAGCCACTTTTGCCTTTGGCGTTTATGAAAGGTTCCAGAGTAGACAGGAAACGATGGCGGCGGCGCTTGATCTCGAGGATGCATACAATAGAGTTAGATATGATATTTTGATGACCGCACTGATTGAAAAGGGGGGTAAATACCTGGTTGGTGAACTGGATATCAGCCGTCCTGTATTCCCGTCGGGTTGCTCTCCGTCTAGGCGCATGGACCTCAGAGCGACATATGTTAACCCCGGGACTGCCACGGGGAGGATCTAAAATCTCACCGGTGCTCTTTAACGTGTATGCGAGCAAGATTGCAAACCTAGAAGCACCAGGGGTTTGAAGGATACTAACATTTGCAGATGATATTCTTGCATATAGACAGGGGAGAAATAGGGTACAAACAGCACAGGAGCTACAGGCGACAGTAGACAAAGTGATTGACTGGTGCACTGAAATGAGTGCTGTCATCCACCCGGAAAAGGCGGCTGTTTTGTGGTGCTCTCTGGACAACAGGATTGTGAGTTCTAATGTCCCAAGCCTCACGATAGATGATAGAAACGTCAACAGAGAGAACAAACTGAAGTATATGGGAATCACACTTGACAGGAGCCTGTCCTTCAAGGACCACGTGGAGACGGTTGTGACAAGATCTCAAAAGAGACTCAATGCACTTAAAACTATGGCTGCAATGGACACAGAGCAGAGAATGCTTTTCACAGTATACCAGTACTTGATCCTCTCAGTAATTGATTATAGACTAGGACTGCTCACTGTCTCAAAGAGTCAGCTGGTGAAGTTAGGGCCCATACAGAACGAAGCTATGCGGGTCATTATGGGATGCACCAGAGACACCCCAGTAGTGTATATTCGTTACATCCTTGGTTTGCCGACTGTTGCAGGTAGGCTCAAGGTAATGCAGGCAAAGGCATACCTCAGTGTAGCTGCAGACACAGATCACCCTTTGCATGAGGCGCTGGACGCAGTTAAGGGTCAGCGACTGATAAGAGGGAAATCATGGATGGCTCAGGAGGAGGATACGATCAGACATGTGTGCATCTTGGAGAACATTAAGCGAGGAGAGGAGTAGGTCAGAGTGCCAGCGGAGCAGTCAGACTTGTGCAGAGTAATAATTACATTGATCCGGAAGTGCAGGGAGTGGCCAGCAGGGGCCACGGAAGCGGAAATCCAGCAACTAATTCAGGATAATGCTCGCTCGCATGATGTGATTATCTACACAGATGGTTCGGCGTCGAGAGGTAGAAGAAGTGCCTGGGGGTTCATAGCACAAGCTAATGGCCGACGTTTGGTGCAGGAGAGCCTGGCATATGATACCACAACATCTAGATTAAGAATGGAGGTGGAGGCGGTCACTGCAGCTTTCCGCTGGAACGAGAATACCACACACACACACACACACACGCGCGCGCACACACACACACACACATACACACACGCGCGCGCACACACACACATACACACATCGTGATTGTAACTGACTCAAAAAGCATGCCGAGGAAGGTGATGACAGGCATGCTTCGTGCAGAGTTGCTTCCTTAGCTTCGGAGGTCACGGGTGGCAAGCATCGCCTGGATCTTTTCTCCGGGGCATGCCGGTGTGCTGGGAAATGAACAGGCGTACAGATTGGCTGGCTATGCAAAACTTGGTGGAGTATTGATGCATGACAAGCAGACGTGGTTGCGCCCTTGTGGGGGAACGTGTACACCTCGGAGGAGCAAATGGATCATCATGGTCTGGCAAGAATGAGGCAGCGAGGAGTGACGAGGAGGTCTGCCCGACTTTCGACGCTCAGAGGAAAGGCGAGACGGACATATAATCTGATTGCTACTGGTACTATTGGTTTTGGAACTCTTCGCTGGCTGCTGAGGATGGGGACGGAGCGCCTATGGGAATGCCCCGAATGCTGTGATCAGTCGGTTCCTAGATCAATCAATCAATCAATCATGTTAATACAGCGGCAGCAGTGGTACTCCAACCATTGATTTTGTTGTGTTGTTCAGTCTCTACTCTAACTGTATTCTATGCACTCTAAAAGTTAGTGGCAGTCATTTACAGGACGTCGCAGTCAACTTCAGCATATTTTGGCTCTGATTTCTTGGCAAGTTTACTTTCAGTATTTTGCCATTGATTTCTTAACAATCGGTACTCATACCATTGTTTAAAAACCAGCGCAACGCAGTCAGCTTCCAAATCGCCCTCAACTGTGTTTCGAGCGCGGTATGCGGGATTATGAATTGCCTTTTTAACTCCTTCGCCATATCGTCGGCATGTATACTAAACTAAGGTGTCGACGTGTTCAAATGAGTAAAATCGCTGGCTATTAAACTGTCGGTGCGCTAACGGCTGGTTAGCGGGAACATTGCCAACATCGCTCAGTTAGACTTAAAAGTTGATGTCTCGTTTAGAAATCAATGGCAAACTACTGCATGTAAAAGTGGCCAGTAAATCAAGCTGGTGTTGGGTTGATCGCCAAGTCAGGTAGAGTACACGCAACATGTTCACTTTAATCTAACCGGTGCTGCGGCTTATGGGATAGTGACAATACGTTTCCAATTCCCCGACATACCAACTAGAGGGTATGCACATACAAAGTAGGGGGTTTGGCATACCAAGTAGCGGGTTTGGATATACCAAGAATGGGGTTTGGACATACCAAGTAGGGGGTATGGATATACCAAGTAGGGGGTTTGGACATGCTAAGTAGGGGGTATGGATATACACCAAGTAGGGGGTATAGATACACCAAGTAGAGGGTATAGATACACCAAGTAGGGGGTATAGATACACCAAGTAGGGGGTATAGATACACCAAGTAGGGGGTTTTGACATATCAAGTAGGGGGTATAGATACACCAAGTAGGGGGTTTTGACATATCAAGTAGGGGGTATAGATACACCAAGTAGGGGGTTTTGACATATCAAGTAGGGGGTATAGATACACCAAGTAGGGGGTTTTGACATATCAAGTAGGGGGTATAGATACACCAAGTAGGGGGTTTTGACATATCAAGTAGGGGGTATAGATACACCAAGTAGGGGGTTTTGACATATCAAGTAGGGGGTATAGATATACCAAGTAGGGGGTTTTGACATATCAAGTAGGGGGTATAGATAGATACACCAAGTAGGGGGTTTTGACATATCAAGAAGGGGGTATAGATATACCAAGTAGGGGGTTTTGACATATCAAGTAGGGGGTATAGATATACCAAGTAGGGGGTTTTGACATATCAAGTAGGGGGTATGGATATACCAAGTAGGGGGTATAGATATACCAAGTAGGGGGTTTTGACATATCAAGTAGGGGGTATAGATACACCAAGTAGGGGGTTTTGACATATCAAGTAGGGGGTATAGATACACCATGTAGGGGGTTTTGACATATCAAGTAGGGGGTATAGATATACCAAGTAGGGGATATAGATATACCAAGTAGGGGGTTTTGACATATCAAGTAGGGGGTATAGATACACCAAGTAGAGGGTTTTGACATTTCAAGTAGGGGGTATGGATATACCAAGTAGGGGGTTTTGACATATCAAGTAGGGGGTATGGATATACCAAGTAGGGGGTTTTGACATATCAAGTAGGGGGTATGGATATACCAAGTAGGGGGTTTGGACATATCAAGTAGGGGGTATGGATATACCAAGTAGGGGGTTTGGACATATCAAGTAGGGGGTATGGATAAACCAAGTAGGGGGTTTGGACATATCAAGTAGGGGGTATGGATATACCAAGTAGGGGGTTTTGACATATCAAGTAGGGGGTATGGATATACCAAGTAGGGGGTTTCGACATATCAAGTAGGGGGTATGGATATACCAAGTAGGGGGTTTTGACATATCAAGTAGGGGGTATGGATATACCAAGTAGGGGGTTTGGACATATCAAGTAGGGGGTATGGATATACCAAGTAGGGGGTTTGGACATATCAAGTAGGGGGTATGGATATACCAAGTAGGGGGTTTGGACATATCAAGTAGGGGGTATGGATATACCAAGTAGGGGGTTTGGACATATCAAGTAGGGGGTATGGATATACCAAGTAGGGGGTTTGGACATACTAAGTTTGGACACACCAAGTTGAAGGTTTGCACATACCAATTAACAGTTCAAAATTAGTTGCAGACGTTTTGGAAACAGACCACTTTGCGTTGATTTCGCAAATAAGAGGCGTCGGCCGTTCGGAAAATTAATGAACTAACATTGCCTAGTAAATTATAAATAGCAAAAAATTTTGTAACAGGACACGAAACTAGCTTTCTTAAACCTCTAAACTACTCTAAATTTTTGGCTCCGCGGCGAAGGCGTTACGGACGCAGTTCGTAATCCCGCATACCCGCGTTCGAAACACAGTTGCGGGTGATTTGGAAACAGATCGCATTGCTTTGGTTTTTTTACGAAATGGTATGAATGCCAGTCGTTCAGAAAGCATTAGCAAACTACTGAATGTAAACATGCCTAGAGATCACAACAGCGAAAAAATGATGGGGTTGACTGCGACGTCAAGCAATGGATATGCAACTACCTTTAACTAATTCTAATTTACTTCCCTGTATGTTCGCTTCCGGCCGTGTATCATCCAATCTGTGTCAGTGCACCCACACAGTTCAGTCGTTCTTGGAATACCTTGACCTCATCAAATTAGACAATGATTAGATTATAAAGCCACACAAGTGTCTGCGCTATCGCCCGACTAGACATTTCCGGCCTCATATTTAGACGTCAGATAACCTTTTATATCAACTATTATGCAGCCATTATTGTTGTGCCGCGGTTCCTGGCAGTGGTTCCCGGCAGTGGTTCTCAAAATTGTATGCTTTAGGTGGCACTTTTGGGATTAATTTTTAACGCAGACGCCACAAACAGAAGGTTTCACAATGTATTGCCTGACATATTTCGCTACACCTTGTCGGCTGTATAAGTCTTCTTCTTCCTCTTCTTCTTTTGCCCTCTATCCTTCATTGGAGCATAGGTCCTCAACCAAATTTCTCCAAGTCCTCCTATCTTTAGCCATGTACTTTCTCCAAGTCCTCCTATCTTTAGCCATGTACTTTCTCCAAGTCCTCCTATCTTTAGCCATGTACTTTCTCCAAGTCCTCCTATCTTTAGCCATGTACTTTCTCCAAGTCATCCTATCTTTAGCCATGTACTTTCTCCAAGTCCTCCTATCTTTAGCCATGTACTTTCTCCAAGCCCTCCTATCTTTAGCCATGTACTTTCTCCAAGCCCTCCTATCTTTAGCCATGTACTTTCTCCAAGTCCTCCTATCTTTAGCCATGTACTTTCTCCAAGTCCTCCTATATTTAGCCTTGTACTTTCTCCAAGTCCTCCTATCTTTAGCCATATACTTTCTCCAAGCCCTCCTATCTTTAGCCATGTACTTTCTCCAAGTCCTCCTATCTTTAGCCATGTACTTTCTCCAAGCCGTCCTATCTTTAGCCATGTACTTTCTCCAAGTCCTCCTATCTTTAGCCATGTACTTTCTCCAAGCCCTCCTATCTTTAGCCATGTACTTTCTCCAAGTCCTCCTATCTTTAGCCATGTACTTTCTCCAAGTCCTCCTATCTTTAGCCATGTACTTTCTCCAAGCCCTCCTATCTTTAGCCATGTACTTTCTCCAAGTCCTCCTATCTTTAGCCATGTACTTTCTCCAAGTCCTCCTATCTTTAGCCATGTACTTTCTCCAAGTCCTCCTATCTTTAGCCATGTACCTTCTCCAAGTCCTCCTATCTTTAGCCATGTACTTTCTCCAAGTCCTCCTATCTTTAGCCATGTACTTTCTCCAAGTCCTCCTATCTTTAGCCATGTACTTTCTCCAAGCCCTCCTATCTTTAGCCATGTACTTTCTCCAAGCCCTCCTATCTTTAGCCATGTACTTTCTCCAAGTCCTCCTATCTTTAGCCATGTACTTTCTCCAAGTCATCCTATCTTTAGCCATGTACTTTCTCCAAGTCCTCCTATCTTTAGCTATGTACTTTCTCCAAGTCCTCCCATCTTTAGCCATGTACTTTCTCCAAGTCCTCCTATCTTTAGCCATGTACCTTCTCCAAGTCCTCCTATCTTTAGCCATGTACTTTCTCCAAGTCCTCCTATCTTTAGCCATGTACTTTCTCCAAGTCCTCCTATCTTTAGCCATGTACTTTCTCCAAGTCCTCCTATCTTTAGCCATGTACTTTCTCCAAGTCCTCCTACCTTCAGCCATGTACTTTCTCCAAGTCCTCCTATCTTTAGCCATGTACTTTCTCCAAGCCCTCCTATCTTTAGCCATGTACTTTCTCCAAGTCCTCCTATCTTTAGCCATGTACTTTCTCCAAGTCCTCCTATCTTTAGCCATGTACTTTCTCCAAGTCCTCCTATCTTTAGCCATGTACTTTCTCCAAGTCCTCCTATCTTTAGCCATGTACCTTCTCCAAGTCCTCCTATCTTTAGCCATGTACTTTCTCCAAGTCCTCCTATCTTTAGCCATGTACTTTCTCCAAGTCCTCCTATCATTAGCCATGTACTTTCTCCAAGTCCTCCTATCTTTAGCCATGTACTTTCTCCAAGTCCTCCTATCTTTAGCCATGTACTTTCTCCAAGTCCTCCTATCTTTAGCCATGTACTTTCTCCAAGTCCTCCTATCTTTAGCAATGTACCTTCTCCAAGTCCTCCTATCTTTAGCTATACCCCATGCAGCTCTGTCTATGTCCTTCCCTTATTGCTCATGGTGTTTCTACGTCTCTTCTCAATGGCGTAGTCCAATCACGATACGGTTAGGTGTTTTTTTTTTTAATGTCTTCCTCTTTCTTTTGACATGTGGGATCCAGACTAAGGTATTTCTAGCCATACTATTTTCATGTGTTCTCAGATTTATGACATATCAAGCGTCAGTGTCTTTTCTTCTGATCTTGTTTCATGGATATTTGTCTAGTTCACTCCATGAGGCACCACATTAGTTATAGTGTCATACCGCTTGAAGGTTGCACGATTTATTGCCTGGCATATTTCGCTACATCTTGTCAGCTGCATAGTGCAGTGTTAAATATCATATAAAATGATTAATGAAGTATACCGTGACTGAAATACTTGAAAACCATTGTCACTGATATATTTCGAATTTGTTATCCTCGTGGTAATCGATAATTGTCTGACGACATGTAGCGATATATGCCAGGCAATAAATCGTGCAGCCTTTTGTTTGTGACTTTCGTGTTTAAATTCACTAATAGATGATTTTTGTTTGTTGACAAGAAACCCCTCACAGACAGACAAACAAACCTGCAGCATAACACACAAAGTGAACCAGGAGGAAAGGAGGCTTTGCTAGAAGAGATATAGCGGGATGAGAAGTGAGACACAAGGAGTCCGGATTACAGATGTCCTCCCTTTCACCTCGGGAAATTTCCAGAATCGGCACGTGGAATGGTAGAACTATCTATAAACTGAGAAAGACAGCGTGGGTGGCGGAGGACATTAAGTACAATGAGATTAGGATGGGATTATGCGAAAGAAAATGGAACGGAACAGGCAGACAGCTTCTAAGCACAGATGAAACAGTACTTCAGACCATACACAGAAAACCTGAGAATATTATAACTAGAAAGAGCTTTGTCGGGAATCCACAAGACAAACGAAATAGAAGAAGACACAAAAAACACAGACTAAAGAGAAGTAAAGACAGAAATAACAATTTGGGGAGGACATAGTGTGAGCTGCATGGAAGAGATAAGAACAGGACGTCTTGGGTTGAATTGATAGCTGGTCAAGGGTATACGGCGAAAGAAGAAGAAGGTCTCACTCAACGAACAAGTGTCGATCGATAAACAAGTATGAGGCTAACACAGTATACCCCAGAACACTTCGTGATGTGACAGGATGTCCTTGACTTTTCTGACTGTACGACTACTTCACAATATGAAACATCACATCCGGGAAGTGTAAAACAACTGCACACACGTGATTCACTAACTAAACCGATCTATTCAATGACATGCAATAGTACAATATTAGTGGAGGCCAGCATGGCAGAATGGATAAGAGTGTTCGTTCTTAAACATTCTATGTGCTGGTTCTGAGGTAGCGGGTTAAAACCCTATACCGGTCAGTTGGACTAAAATGTTGATTTCTCGTCCTTAACTTGGGGACGCAAATAATAAGTACCTCAGAAGTCGGAGTGGGTTCGCCTAATGGCGAGGGATACTAGTAATACGGAAAGCTAATCCACGCGCAAAAATCAGTCCAGTGCACTAGGTTGCATGTATGTGGATTTCAATGCGAGCGAACAAAATTAACAACAAACAACAACAACAACAACAACACTATTACTAACTAAGTGTTAGTCACACAAACGAGCTTTATACTTTAAATAAAATATGGATTCTATTAGAGGTCTAATGATTCTTATGACACATGTCTTCTTCTTATAGTTCATGCGTTGTGGCGTTAGTGATCATATTGTCCACGGTCTACTGTCTCTTATGATGCCAATAATTTTTTATACCGATGTCCCTCCATGCCATGGTGTCAAACTGTCCAGCATTGTCTCTCCTTGGCTCTCCTCCCCTCGAACCTTCCCGTTGTTTCGACACATTTCAGTTTTCCCCTTGTCATGACATGCACAAAGAATGGGGACTGTCTTCTTCTGATGCGAGTAACCAGTTCTCTTCCAAAATATCTTCACTGCCCTTTCTATCGGTCCACTGTGTTGTCATCATTCTTACATAACACAAAATAGCCACAGCTTCCACATAATTTCTCTTGTACATCAGGATTGTTCAATATACCGCTTAAGAACTCTTTTCCTCATCTCAATTGACAAAGATAAATTATCGAGAACATTCTTCATCTTATGAAATGCTGTTGTTAAATATGACAAGTATTGTAAAATACTAAGCTTAAGCATCACTCCATAAGGAGCCACTTCAAGTAGCATGTTGATAGGCCTTGGCGGAACCGATTCACCAATTCTCACAATATCGCCAGTTTCCCATTAGGCCTGTGTTCTTGTCCTCATTATGCTTAAAAGGTCGCCTAAAAGTCGACAGGGTCGACTTCATTGCACTTGATTTTTTTAAATCCCATATGGCTCAGTCTTTTCCGCAGCGAACTGCAAAAAGCGTCGCACAAAGCACGAATTCCGTAGCTCCAGCGACGACCCTCAGGAGTCTCCTCAAAAATGCACTCGTGAACCGAAGGACTCGGCCCGGAATCGAACCCACAACCTTCGGAGCCCGTGTCAGACGGCTTGACCACTTCGCCACGGAGCCTCCCTATCTCATTATGCCATTTGGCCAGTCATCTAACTATTTATCCTCCGTGAATTACCAGCTACGAATAACGGAAACACAAAATAATAACACTGTAACGGCCAAATGACGATATTTAGATCACAAAATATAAATTGAATATGAATGTGTTTTAGCATCATCATCATCATCATCATCATCATCATCATCATCATCATCATCATCATCATCATCATCATCATCATCATCATCATCATCATCATCATCATCATCATCATCATCATCATCATATCATCATCATCTTCCACTTCTGCCGTCAAGCGTCGTGGGGAGGAATAATTTGCGCACCAGCGCCCGGTGGGCGGCACTGGATAGTGAATGTGTTTTGTGTGTGTTTTTTTTTTTTGGCGTTCGCTCACGTTGAACTCAAGCGTAGTCCATAACACTACTTTATAGTAGTGATGAACTGAATGTTGCATGTGAGTTAGCTTTCCCTATTAACAGTGTCCCTCGCCATCAGGTGAACCCACTCCGACTTCAGAGGTATACCTTTTATGTGTTGAAAACGTAGACGATCATTTTTATTCATCTTCCGCAACCACCAGTAACAGGACAGATAGTAAGAGAAATAAAAGATTAGCATTTTGGCATTAATCGTAACATGATTGAATAGAACAGACAAAACTATTATAAGCATAAAGAAACAGGGCATTCTCAGACAATGCTGAAGACATGCACTTTATAGTGAAGCAACAACCTTGAGGATATATGAAAAGGCAGAGAACCCACTAATGGAGTGTGAAGGATTGGGTTCTAAAATAATAACAGCAACGCCTAGAATCACCAAAAAAAAAAAAGAAAGAAATTAAACAAGAATGTGTTTTTTGTGTTGTGCCCCAACAGAAATAAGGATAACAGTTAATGGGAAATGTAACATGAAACCTCGAAGCACTATACCCAATTAAAGAAAAGGCAATATAAAAAGTGTAATGTGTGACCTGAATGCGAGGATGGAATCAGATAATGGAATAATATATGAAAACTAAGAATCATACTCACACGTTCGTCACAAAATCAATATGTCATAGGAGCAAGTGTTTTTCCACATAAAAGAATACACCAAGAAGCTTGGGTATCACTAGACTGCAAGAAAGAGCACATCAAAATGCTTATGTCTGTTTAACAAGACATTTAGATAATATGCAACTGACGTAAGAAGATTTAGAGGCACATATGTACACGCAGCGTACTATCTGCTGATAAGTAAAATTAACTTTAAGCTCAAGAGAAACATAAAATCTGATAAACAATCAATACAATGTGGCATATATGAGAATTCAAGAAACAAAGGGACAGTTTATGGTGACAGTCTCTAATAATACTAGGTCTTGCAACAATCAGTAGACCCAGTGAGAACGGAAGACAGCTGACAGCAAATTAAAAGCACTTGGAACGATTCATGTAGTCCTTGGAAAAGGGGAACGAAAATATACAGCGTGGACAACGCCGTAGAGGATGCCTTGAGAAAATAGAAGACTGGAAACACAACCAAGCAGATTTGCATAATAGCAAAGCCAGTGCTGCTAAACTGAAAGCTAGGGGGGAAATGCACAGAAGTTAATTTTTACAAAATTAGGAAGCCGCTTAGGGCGAAAAACAAACAATATTTATTTGGCTTTACAAAAAAGCTAGAGGAAGCAACAGAGAATGGAGACATCAAAGGTCTTTGCAGCAGCACAGTTACATTTGTAGGAATATATAATCAATCAAAGTGGACTTTTCGAATAGTAATGGACAAGTTCTCACCAACGTTAAAGGCCAAATGAGAGATGGGCTGAATACTTTGATGAACTTCTAATCAGACCAAAGCCCCTCCCTCGATGTGTCTCCACCTTGCCGTGGTGGGGGAGCTTGCGTGTCCCATCGACCCCATGTGCTTGCCGATGGATGAAAACTACATATCGGACGGCTCGTGGGATAGGGACCAGACTAAGAGAGACACAACCTGATGCTCTGCAGGTGACTGAGGATAGCAGTCAAAATCAGGCAAACGATCCCAAAAATCTCAGTCCGGACATAACCTCTAAGGCTCCCATCCGAGGTGTATGGCTGAACGTCTCTAAGCCATAAACTCTCGGAAGTGAGAGCCTGGCCGACACAAACCTACATCAAAATTGTGATGAAGTGCTGAGCACGCTACATGCTCGGCGCAGATACTCGTTCGATGGCTCTTAGCTGGGGGATATGAGGTATCCCCGGATGAAAGGGCCTGACCGTTATTCGCCCACAGACGCACGGAGGTAAGGTGCTGAGCCGGCAGCACATATAGCCTACCTCGTGAGCGAGTACAAAAGGTGGAAAAACACCTCGGTCGAACGTCCCGTAGATAGTCTGTAACCATACTCATGGAGTGAGTGTAGTCAAAGGTGGAAAATTGTCTCTATGACACGAAATGGAACGCCTGTTTTGCGAATCCATTACGTGGCAGCCCGAAGCAAAAGCTTGCTGTGTGGAAGTCGAAATAAGAGTCTAACTGTCTCGAACGAAAACCGAGGAAGGCTAACCTCATCAAAAATGCCCGCCGAAGCCGGAAGTGCCAGCCTACGGGCGGCAAAATAAAAATGGTACTACGCAATTACGTCCGAGAGAAATGTCTTTCGTGACCGGAAAAGCTCTAACTAGTCTTCCCTCGTGCTAGGAAAATCTACCTTGTTTCCGAATGCCGCTCTTGCTCGGAACAGCTCTGACTAGGTAGTTCTCCTAATGTCCTTCGTGCCTGGAGCAGCTCTGAAGGGCACAGAGACAAGCACATGTCCGAACCGAAAACTCGCTGAGTGGATACCGTCTGCAGACTGGCCTGGTTTGTGCGGGAGCGGCCCGTGGTGAAGGAACGCCCAATATGTTGAAGTGAGGATTTAAAGCAGCCTTGAGCAGGACGTGACGATTCCCTCGGTAAGCCCAGGGCCAGGGCGCTATGTGTCGGCCCTGCAAATATGGAAGCAGCTTTGGATAGCGGAAAATGCTATGGACTGTCCCTGCCTTCCTCTGAGGGATGACCGTTGTCTTCGACCGTTCCAACTTGGCCAGCTGGGTTGTAGATGGCACCACAAAAGTGAGAGTCTCCCAGGAATGCTACCTGGTCAAAAAAGCACGCTGTCGTCGGATGTGTTGGCCTACGGGTTTCGGCCCAAGGGCGCATAACAGACACACCGCAATCACATCTGAAAAAACACTCCGGATGAACGAAAAGAAGAAGAAGACCAAAGCCCAAATAACCCTTCATATATCAAACCAGCAGAAGTGGAGCTGGATATAAACTGTGGGAAATCATCGTAAGAATTGGGAAACCATGAAACTTCTGATGATAGGATGGGAAACTTACTAATCCAAACATGATCTCAGCAGAAGCTAATAACACTAATATAAACATCTCAACAGAACTACTTTACAAATTATGTAACATAGTAAGGTGCGCCCAAGACGTGCCAGCAGATTGGAGAAAAGGATGTTTTTGGTGAACCTGCCATATAAAGAGGACTTGCAGGAATGTAACAATTTTATATGACTATTGTTATTGCCAGTTCCTGTGAAAATACCAGGATAACTCTGAAGATATTAAGAGACGCGATTGAAAAAGAACTAGTTGATGAACAGGTGGGTTTCTGACCAAATAGAATTTCAATTGATTAGACAGCCTCATTGCCGGTGGTCATGAAATACCAGAGATTCAATGTGCTGATGATACAGTATTACTATCCATACAACAGAAAGGTATAGAAAAATTGTTAACCTCAACCCAAACTAGTGAAAATCACAACGTATATCTTAACATAGCAAAAACAAAGATAATGCATACATATAAAACTAATATGGAGAAATAAATATATGTTAATGAGGAAAAATTGGATGTGGTGGACAATTTCTAATATCTTGGGTCATTAATTAGCAGCAATGGTGACACAATGACATAAATTAAAATAAGAATATCTATTGCTCTTCGGAGGCAAAAAACGTTGAATAAATTGTGGAGTGGGACAGATATCAATCAATCATGTGCCATGCCGGAAAGCGTGGACGGTCATGACTCGCCATTTCACTTGATCACCAGCGTCGTGGATCAGCTCAGTGTTCCTGTCTCGTCCATGCCATGTGGCCAAGCCATACAGGTATTTTCCTCTCGGTCTGTTCCCTTCGATCTTGCCAGTTGTCACTAAGTTCTCCAATCCATTTCTTCTCATAATATGTCCAAAAAATTTTGACTGTCTACGTCTAATTTCTCTAATCAATTTACTATTTCTATTTTCATTTGTCTCCTGTAGTACCTGGTCATTGGTTTTTCTGTCTGTCCATGGTATTCTTTGCATTTTCCTCAGAAACCACAAATATATATAACCACAAAAATTATATTTTTAAGAGCATGCATCTTTCCCATTGCAACGTACGCATTTGAGACCTGGACAATTACTAAGCAAGCTGAACAGCGCATAACTACAATTGAATATAAATGAAAGTAGAGGGATTCTAAGAATATCTTTGATACAGAAAAGAACAAATGCATCCATATGACGACAAGAGATGAATATTGAAGAAGGTTGGCTACTAAAGACGATAAAACAAAGAAAATTGAAATAGTTTGGTCACTTGACACGTCACGAAAGTTTAGAGAGAACAGTAATGGAGGGGTATATGTTAGGAAAGAGAGGAAGAGGAAGGCCAAAGAGAAGATGGGTGCAGGATGTGGCGGATGATCTCCAGATGGGTGTATCGGACGCGGGACATTTTGCTTATGATCGAGAGGTTCTCCGGAATGTTGTTATTGGAGCGAGGTTCTGCAAAGGACATGCTATTGAATGAATGAATGAATGAATGAATGAATGAATGAATGAATGAATGAATGAATGAATGAATGAATGAATGTTATGGAAGCGAAGTTCTGCAAAGGACATGCTTCTGAATGCATGATTGAGACAGCCACATTACACATAACAGAGCCAAGCATTTAACTGAATTCGCCACTGAACAGTAGATTTGTAAAAAATTTAAAAAGGCCTTTTGCAGCATTGATAGCATATCCCTTTGGAAATTGTTGAGATACTATGGGATCTTATAGATAATCAATAACTTAATAAGGGCAACATATACAGACATGAAATGCAAAGTTCTTCATGAGGGTAAACTAACAGATATATTTTAAACAAGAACAGGGGTGAGACATGGATGTCTGTTATCATCTGAATTATTCTTGCTGACTATAGGTTGGATTATGAAGACAACTTTCACCAAAAATTTAATTCATTAAATCTGTCAGAACAGCTTGATCATCGAGATGGCATAAAAACATTTTAATATCGCTGGTCAAAGTCGTGTAGAATAGATACTTTTACCTCTGCAACTCCGAAAAGTCCAAAGTGTAGTTGTAATGGTGTGGTTGTGTGACTAAACTTGTTGTTCTAAACTGGGTGACAGAATAGACCAGAGACATCTATTAAGAGCTTCCCCTGCCTATTCCTCCACTTAGCTTGAACATTTGATCTATCTATTGGAATAGGATAAGTGCCAAATATTGTTTGAGGACATGTTTATATATCTGTGCAAATACATAAATAAACATACATTGTAGCTTGATTATATGTATCCGTGTCTGTGTATATATACATATACATACTAGAGGCAGCGCTAGACCAGAGATGGGAGACAGCTGTGCTCTATTGCAGCAGCCATTGGCATTGTGGGTGCTCCCAAATCTTTAGCTTTAGGTGTATTCTTGTCGAGACTTGTACATCCTAAACCTCAACTTTAACACAAGCTCATTTTCGGCTACTGCGCTAGTGTAAATCCTTTGTCTCAGAATCAGCATAACTAATGAACACAATTTCTCCCGATCTCGCCACAACATGGCAGAAAAGGTCTGGAGTCATTACACATCTCTGTGGGACACCTCTCTTGATCGTCTGATACTGACCTACCTCATTATAATTTTGTTTTTTAATGGCAGCTTGTTTTTTTTTTCTCTCTCAATGTTCTTTACAAGTCTAAGATAATTCCAGTCAGTTTGTAGATCTGCAAGCATCTTTATTATGTCGATGTGTCTTAATCAAACGAAATCTTCTGTGTAAGTCAATATAGTACACGTGTAGGCTTCTGAGTACTTCTATCGAACGTTCTATTAATGTTCACAGCAAATACACAAAATTTCTTGTACCCTTGCCTTTTACAGACCCTTATCATGTTGTATTATCTTCCTACGCATTTACATTATGATTGTTAACAAAATGTTTCACTTCACTCATTATGCTAACTATTCGATGTTGATTACATTATAAGGTTCCAGATTTCTTCGAGTTTGTAATAAACACAAATTTACATACATCAGGGAGGATATCTCATCTATTATATACTGTGTCCAGCAACCTGGTGACCTAGCAGATTCCGTATTCTTCTATGACACTGATGGTTTCTGTTGTAATGTCTGGGCTCAGGATCATGTCAGATTTCATCTGGGTGAGAGCATTCTGATCTTCTATATTCAAAATCGGCGGCCCTTCATTATTATAGAGAATATCATAGCATAATAAACAAAGACTCTGGGAACCTGGTCAAACCGACACACCACAAACCCCTTAGGTCATCGACTAGACGGCACATTTTGGAGGACGTGATTGATAGGGATAATGCGTTTCGTGTATTGTTTAACACACAAAACGGTCGCACGTTAAAGCTAGAAGACGCAATCACCATTAATTTACAGAAGCCAATTTTGTGCAAACAGAAAGACATGACAGTCAGTTTAAAATTACTGTGGTAGACAATTCAAATTACAGTGTGAATATGTGTACATATATATGTCAGCTTGTAGGATTTATCTAATTACTTTAGCTTATGTTGTGTGATTTCTGCAGTATGTACCTGACGAGATGCAGCGAAATATGCCAGGCAATAAATCTCGTTGAAAAGTTCTTTCAAGTAATTATATCATGTAATTGTAATTAAAATGTTTGTTTTTAAAATTATGAGTTCAGGAAACAAATTGGTGTGGCTGCTATCATTAATTATGTTGTGCTCTAATTACGTATTTTCAGTGTTATAATGTTTTTCAATTTCCCTGCAATTTTCGCCAAACCATGTTTCTTTTGTCTCTTTACATAATTTCTTAATCTGTCTTTAACTCTCATGATACTTCTCATTTTATTTTTGTTGTATCATCATGTTTTCCAGTAGTTACAAGATGCCTTCGGCCATCCATTACCTGCGGCGTGTCATCTACAATTTTTGGAAAGTTGTTTCTACGGCCAAAAAGGTTGCTATAATGACTTCTTTAATTGTGATAGAATATGTCAGTATGATAGCATACATCGCACAAGTATGTTATTGGGCATTCATTTAGAGTTCATACACAATAATATATTGTGATGTGTCTTATCAATATTTTGTGCCTTCCTATTGCACTATATCTTTCTTCGTTTTCCAACTTCACAGCGCCTGCATATCTACATTTGCCTTTTGTATTAATAGTTTTCTCCTCTGCTCATCTATCCTTTCTGAGTATCTTACACGTGTTTATAGTGTCTAATTTGACTGTGTCTCTCTTTTTTGTGTCACTATCTTCTGTCTTTCCACTGTGACAGATTGCCTTATGTGATACCCTTTGTGCCCACATTTTAACTTCAACATTTCAATTTCTCTACAATCCACTCACTCACTATCTCTCTCTCTCTCTCTCTCTCTCTCTCTCTCTCTCTCTCTCTCTCTCTCTCTCTCTCTCTCTCTCTCACTCACTCACTGATGTACTGACTGACTGACTGACTGACGGACGGACGGACGGACGGACGGACGCACGCACGCACGCACGCACGCACGCACGGACGGACGGACGGACGGACGGACGCACGCACGCAAAGACGCACGCACAGACGCAATCGCAGACGAACGCACAGACTCACAGACGCACAGACGCACAGCACAGACGGACCCACCCACTCACGCACTCACTCACTCACTCTCTCTTTCTCTCAATCTCCTTCTCTCTCTCTCTCTCTCTCTCTCTCTCTCTCTCTCTCATACACACTCACTCTACCTGAAACTCACTCTCTCTCTCTCTCTCTCTCTCTCTCTCTCTCTCTCTCTTTCTCTCTCTGTCAGAATATAGCTCTCACATACGCTCTCTCAATCTCTTTTCTCACACACTCAATCTCTCTCTCTCTCTCTTTCAACTTCTCCTTCAATCTCTCTCCCCCTCTTTCAATCTCTCCCTGTCACTCTCTCTCTCACAAATTAACTCTCTCTCTCTCTCTCAATCTCTCTCACTCTCAGTCTTTCTCTGACACGCATATTCGCTCCGTCTCTCTTTCTGTCTGTCTGTCTGTCTCTCTCTCTCTCTCTCTCTCTCTCTCTCTCTCAATCTCTCTACATGCCTCTGCCACTTCACTCCACGTTTTCTATCCCTCTTTCCCTCCTTTCTCCATGCTCATCATCACATCAAGTGCCGTGCCGACTGGCGTAGGCGTTCATGACTCTCCACAGATCTCGGTCTTTGGTTTTCTGGATCAACTCTGCTGATGATATTCCTCCATGCCACCGTCGCAACCCATCCAGCATCATGTCTCTTGGCCTGCCCCTGCCTCTCTTACCCTCGATCTTTCCAGTTGTTACGATGTTCTCCAGCGCCTCTCTTCTCATCACATGACCAAAAAAATATGTTTGTCTCTTTCTTATTGTTGTATATAATATTCTAGTTTCGTTAGCCCCTTTAAGGCATTCGTCGTTAGTTACTTTGGCAGTCCAAGGAATTCGCAACATTCGTCTAAGGAACCACATCTCTGTCGCTTCCAATCTCTTCCTAATGTTTTCATTTACATTCCAAGATTCACTGCCATACAGCAAAACTGGTTCTACATAGCATTTCAGCACTCTCTTTCTTACATTCATTGACAGTGACTTATTGCATAAGATACGCTACATTTTCTGAAATGCTGCCTTTGCTTGCCCTATTCTGCTCTTAATCTCTGTTGTACATCTTCCATCTGATGTTAGAAACGTCCCTAGATATTTAAAACTATCGACTTGGTGAAGAATTTTTATTTCTATCTCTATTTCAGATTTGGGTGTCACCTGTTTCTTTGATATCAACATTGTTACTGTTTTCTAGATATTCAAGGAGAGTCCTTTCTTTGCACTCTCTGTTACTACAGTGTCCAACAATTGTTGTAATCTGTTGCATTATCCGCTATCAATACCGTGTCATCTGCATAGCGTATTGTAGCGTAGCGTCAGCTACGATGATAAGGAATCTATCAAAGTTGCTGCGAATAGACTTTCTAAGAATAGAAAAATAAGTCACTGGAGAAGACAAGACTGAATAGCTCGTAATTCTAGACGGAGTAAAGGTCCCAGAACAAGTCTAATCTTCTGACAGTGTTCAGGCAGACATTAATGGCGTACAACTATACTGGTTTGATACAGACAGTCTGCCAAGGTTGTCTAGCTACGTGCCTGAAATAAAAAGCTAGAGCCCCCAAACTCTAATCACTCTCACCGACACGGAGAAAGACAGAGTAAAATATATAACAGCGACAAACTTTCGTAACTTCTCACTCTACTATGACTAAGGGTACTAATTAAGGTAACAACTAGCGGTTGTAAGTTTTAGAGACTACAAATGTTATAGTTTAATCATTGACATGGCCTGACAAAGCTGGTATTATTTGCATGTAGATGGTGGTGGTGGTGTCCAACGGTAAGTTTGGCCACTTATCTTCTGGTTCTCCGGCTTACACAGTGCGTGTAAACTCTATTTAGTAGGCATAAGTGAGATGGTGAGTGATGCTTCACAATGAGTCACACAGGTTAGCGCATCTAAAGCTTGGCGCTGACGGTGTCAAATCCTTCTAATCTACTGACCAAACTTGTCAGGTACAAACACTGCTCTATGTATCTCTCTAATATATCTGAATATATTTATGGCCGTAATACGCGCCAAAGATAAAACTCTTAACACTTTATAAGTATTTTATAGAGCCTAGCGACTAGCAGATGTTTTTACACCGACGTCTAGAATGCGAAAGAACGAGGTTAGCTATTTTTCTCCTGACCGGAAGTGGTCGTGCCAGGGAGTTCGTTTCCTTTAATTTATCCGACCACATTGTAAAATAGTCGTAGCCAAATTTGTAGATTTGGCTGGGTACACTACTTTGTAAATTCAGCCTCTCCCCCAATCCTAGTATAACGTATTATTTCCCACTAGAGTAATAACATCAATTAGCAGTAGATTTATGCTATAGCCATGGGCTATCTATACATAGAAAAATAGGAATAAAAACGAATATATATATTCTTATAGAATTCCATGAGTGTTTTTAAGGGATTCTTCCCCAATTTAAGCAAAAGACGATGAGGAAGCTGGGGACTTCGTCACATATGCCCACCGTTGAAAGTAAAGTTCGAGACTTCGGACTTTACTCCAGCCAGCACACTCATCAGATTTTGTTGGCACTTACTCCAACAACCCTGGAACATATGGACCAGTCTCCCCCTCTTCTTCAGTAGAACAATTCCTACTGAAACCCTGCTTCTTCGTTTCTAATACATCTTCTAAGAAACCTCCTCCCTTGATGTCGTTTCCATGGAAACCTATGACGGCCTGGTCGTCCCCACCCATCTTCTCTATTCTGAATTCCCAGAGAGTGTTCTCCCCTAAAGGAATAAGGGTTACTGGTTGGCACAGTAATAGGTAAATGATTTTGTCGGACTGGGTCAGTACTGTTTATCATCGTGTTTACTGTGTCACCTTTAATCCATCCAGGCTTATCTGTTGGCATAGGGGCATGAGAATCTGGAATTCGTCTCATCTTCCCTGATTCAGACGTCTCCGAATCCAGGTTGATAGAGACATCATTCACTGTCTCCTGAGGCGTCAAGGGATACTCCATCTCTGAGTTATCTCCCCCTTCGACCACATTTGCCACCGATAATGCCATCAGATGCACCGGTGGATCATTTAATCTTTCTACATGGTTCCTAATTAAATACATGGGAAAGACTTCCGGATTACCCTGAATGTTTAATTTGTAATGGGAGCGAGACACCTTATCTGTAATAAGGAATGGCCCTTGCCAACCCATATCTAAAGGATTATCCCCCTTGGGTGATAATACCAATACTAGATCACCTATCTTAGGTGGAGTTCCACCATGAGTAGGCGGAACCAGATGGCACTCTTTACATGACCTGACATATCGTTTGATATCCCGGGTCATCCCCGGCCAGAAATAGGAGAAATAAAGCCTTTGGATGGTTGCTTTCATCCCCATATGCCCACCGTCCGAGATGGAGTGTACCATTTGTAAGACATGGTTACGATACCTTTTGGGTACCACAAACTGTTCGTGGACATGATCCATAGTTCCCGCCCTACGGAATAACAATTTATCCTTTTCGTAAAAATCACCAGCTACCGATGGATTTCTAGATTTTGGCAGTTTGCCAAAGCAGGATTGTAAAGTGGGACATGCTGCTTGGGCAGCCCTAATCTCCCGAGATAATGGGTGGATAAGAATTTCGGGTTCACTCAAAGCGGTGCCCTTATTCTGGGTCTGCATAGCACATGTATAAGTTGTGGACTTAGGTTCACCCAGATATACATATTTTCGCCCTAACATGAAGGGATATACTGGATCATCTAGCACAACAGCAGAAACTGTTCCGGTGATATATTTGGATGTCACCTTCACCCTAGCAACTTTAACAAGTTTAGGTTCAGAGCTCAGAGTAGCACCTCTTAACTCAATAGTGTGGTCGGTCAATTGTCCAGGTTTCACTAAGTGAGCTGCAATGGCCGCGTCACTCTCCAGACCCGTGTCATATAAACACGGTACCTGTCTCCCATTAACAGTAACTGTCTCAACTACTGGAGGTCTTTGATTATCACCAGGGGTCCTCCATTGGCGGGTTTTATCCGCCAAAGTCAAACAAGCCGTGTAATGAACAGGGGTTTTGTTTTTGCAAGAACTCGTATGGTGGTCGTTTGTTCTGCAATTTTTACAATATTGATTACCCCCTCTATTACCTGTAGGTTGTTGAGGTTGAGATGACTGTTTACTATTGTAATTACCTGGATTTTGGTGAGGACTACTAGTGTGCCACCTGTTGTCCTTACCTTCAGAGTTATTGTTTGGATAACCATGATTTTGTGTGGAAGGATTATTTTGGGTCTTATCAGTATGACTCGGTTTAACAGTACCTGCCTCCCCGTGTGCAGTTAAATACCTTTCGGCTAGTGAGATTATCTCTTCTAATCTAACTCCACCATTTTCAGCTATGAACATTTGGAGAGCTTTCGGGAGACCCTCTTTGAATTGATCTGCAAGCATCATTTCCTGTAGCCCCTCATAGGTAGTATCAAATTTTCTCAGTCCTACCCACTTCGTAAAATACGTATGTTGTCGTGAGGCGAACTGCGCAAACGATTCTCCCTGAGATCTTTTGGCTGTACGGAACTTCAGCTTGTAGGCTTCTGAGGTTAATTCAAATCTTTGTAAGAGAGCATTTTTGAGGGTATCAAAGTCCCGCTCAAGACCAGGCGGAAGCTTCGTAAATACATCAAAAGACGGACCGCGGAGTCCTTGGGAGAGTTTGATATTAAATTTCTCTTTAGGCAGATTATACGCTTCACACATGATGACAAAACGATCAAGGTATTCATCCATCTGATCCTCCTTCGGGTTGAAGTGGGCCAGTGGGAAGCTCATGGATCTTTGGGAGAGAGACAGTCCTGAAGAAATGTCACTACTGTGATGGGGGGAACTAGCACTACTGTACCTGGAAGCATCAGGATTTTGCAACTCCAATCTCCTGACTTCCAATTCATGCTGTCTCAACTGTTCTTCCCTCTTCATTTCCAGTTCCGCTTGCTTCAGCTGTTGGTCTATTTCAGCTTGTCGCATCTGCATCTTCTCTCTAGATTCAATTTCTGCGATTCTAATTCTTTCCTCTCTTGCTTCCTTCTCTCTTTCCTTAACGATGTCCCGTTGTTCCCTTCTCCACTCTCGTTCTGCTTCTTTTACATACTTGCCGAATTCGACACCTTCATACCCTAACAAAGTTCCTTCTTCTCTCAACTCCTCTTTCGTAGGTGGCTTTTCGAAAGACATTTGGTAACAAAGTTGGGATAATGTGAAGCACCCTGAAATACTCTGACTCACCACTAAGTGATCTGTCCTGAAATTATGCAAGTAATAAATTCACTGACAGCATTCACATACTCAACTGACGATACAACACAGGGACTTACCCGTCAGTCCACACTCACTTATGATATTGACCCTAACTTTTTTTTTTTGGGGGGGGGGAACCAAATTAACTTATGTTATCTTATCTTATATTGGCTATCTAGTGTTAGTTATGCTATGTTATACTACCTATTGTCACTATTACTTTCTCTAGTTTTACTTAGTATAGTTTAATATTGAGATCTACTGTGAGGCAACACCTTACTAGAATCTCTAGTGAAAGAAGATTGAAAGTATGAACTATCTAGACCGGACGATAGCCAACCACTTGTAGCGTAGCGTCAGCTACGATGATAAGGAATCTATCAAAGTTGCTGCGGATAGACTTTCTAAGAATAGAAAAATAAGTCACTGGAGAAGACAAGACTGAATAGCTCGTAATTCTAAACGGAGTAAAGGTCCCAGAACAAGTCTAATCTTCTGACAGTGTTCAGGCAGAGAGGAATGGCGTACAACTATACTGGTTTGATACAGACAGTCTGCCAAGGTTGTCTAGCTACGTGCCTGAAATAAAAAGCTCGAGCCCCCAAACTCTAATCACTCTCACCGACACTGAGAAAGACAGAGTAAAATATATAACAGCGACAAACTTTCGTAACTTCTCACTCTACTATGACTAAGGGTACTAATTAAGGTAACAACTAGCGGTTGTAAATTTTAGAGACTACAAATGTTATAGTTTAATCATTGACATGGCCTGACAAAGCTGGTATTATTTGCATGAAGATGGTGGTGGTGGTGTCCAACGGTAAGTTTGGCCACTTATCTTCTGGTTCTCCGGCTTACACAGTGCGTGTAAACTCTATTTAGTAGGCATAAGTGAGATGGTGAGTGATGCTTCACAATGAGTCACACAGGTTAGCGCATCTAAAGCTTGGCGCTGACGGTGTCAAATCCTTCTAATCTACTAACCAAACTTGTCAGGTACAAACACTGCTCTATGTATCTCTCTAATATATCTGAATATATTTATGGCCGTAATACGCGCCAAAGATAAAACTCTTAACACTTTATAAGTATTTTATAGAGCCTAGCGACTAGCAGATGTTTTTACACCGACGTCTAGAATGCGAAAGAACGAGGTTAGCTATTTTTCTCCTGACCGGAAGTGGTCGTGCCAGGGAGTTCGTTTCATTTAATTTATCTGACCAAATTGTAAAATAGTCGTAGCCAAATTTGTAGATTTGGCTGGGTACACTACTTTGTAAATTCAGCCTCTCCCCCAATCCTAGTATAACGTATTATTTCCCACTAGAGTAATAACATCAATTAGCAGTAGATTTATGCTATAGCCATGGGCTATCTATACATAGAAAAATAGGAATAAAAACGAATATATATATTCTTATAGAATTCCATAAGTGTTTTTAAGGGATTCTTCCCCAATTTAAGCAAAAGACGATGAGGAAGCTGGGGACTTCGTCACACGTATACTATTTATATTATAACCTTCAAATATTATTCCTGGCTTTTCGTTGATCTCTCTCATTATTACTTCGCTATAGAGGGAGAAGAGATCCGGTGACAAAACACATCCCTGTCTTACTCCCAACTTCATGTGGTCATAATTTTCTTCTTTATTTAACATTTTACTTGCTGCTGTTTGGTTCCAGTAAATATATTTTTTATTATTCTGAGACCTTTCCGATAAATGTTAATATATTCCACCATTATAATCAGTTCATCATGTTTTACGTTATGAAATTCCTTAGTATAATCTATGAAGCACAAATACATGTCTTTCTTTGTCTGTACTGATCTTTCTAATAGTGTTCGTAATGTGTATATTGCATTCGTTTCCTTCCACAAATCCATTCTGTTCTTCACCAATTTCCATTTTTATTTTCTTCTCTGTTCTTCTCATTATAATTCTGAGTAGATGCTTAGTGACATGATTTATGAGGTTAATCGTACGAAAATCTTCGCATTCAAACGTCATATCTCAATTACATCTATCTTCTTCGTTAATAATTGTAATTTTCTCTTTGGTGTGCAATCTCCAACAGTGACACTACCCACCCGGACAATGCATCACGTTTACGACAGACCCATCCAGTTTTCCGACTGCCACGGCTGCAATGTCATCGTTAAATCCAGAAGGACGCTAGCTGAAGCCACGTACTTTAAAGCCCATGGCCAGTTCATCACTAAGGGAGATCTCCGGCGGGACCGGCGATGCGACCTGATTTTTGATGGCAAAGGTATGAGACAGCACCAGTAGTGAAGTCGGGTTGTGGGGTTCAAATGGGTTACAATAGGTTTAATTGGAAACTGTAGTTAGTTAGTTAGTTAGTTAGTTAGTCGACAGATCATCCTCATTGCACATCGAACCATTCAGTCCATAAGTGCTTGGATCCCCTCCTCAGCGAATCCCGCAACATGTAGCGGCTAACGACGCCAGTTCTGTGTTGGTTTATCAATCTTCTTTGGCTTCCTGCGTAGTGTTCTTGTTTGGCCACCCCTCTTTTAATTTGCTGCTCTCGCAGTCTGGCCATTGTTGTAGATTCACAGTCATCACTTGGTTCTCGCAAAAGTCTTACTTCTCGTAGAGCATTCAGAATGTCGGCCTGGTCCATGGCGCGTCCGCCCTCCACAGTAGCCTCACCTGCGAGCTTGTCAGCCCGCTCATTTCCTTGTACTCCCGCATGCCCTGGCACGAAGATGAAACTAATCTTTGCCAGTCGAGACCGCTCCAGAGGCAGCAACGATTCTCTTCGGATCGACCCCTCCTCTATCCTCTTGATCATGTTCATTGAGTCGCTAAGGAAACAAGCCCTAGTGAATGTCTGTGTCTCGAGCCATCTTATTGCTTTATTTACTGCCATGACTTCCATGGTCAGGCTACTTGTGGTTTCAGTGAAAGCACCAGAGTCCTCCTTCACAATTCTCCCTCCGGCCCGAGCTGTAAAGGCCCATGAGCTTCTCACATGTCGGACGACCGACCCATCTGTGTAGATGACCGCGTCACCGTCTAGCGAATTCTCGAAAATCAATGCTTGTACTTCAGCCTCAACAGCAGCCGGATTTTCTTGTCTGCATTTTCTATCTAGTTGGATGCAAACTGAAAAGGATGTGCAGAAGTCTGTTGGCACTTGCACCCACTCCTCGCCAGGTTCTAAGTCCTCAAGTGAACACACCTGTTGAAGAATGTCTTCGGCTTGACCCATCCACGACCGTCCTCTTTTTAACCTGCTGCCCTTCACCTTTATAATTTCACTATGCAGTGGATGTTGTGTGTTTGCGTTAATTCTGAGGTAGGCGCGTGCCCTGCAACCTTGTATTCTCTCTTCAATGGTTGGAAAATCAAGAAGGTAGCGCATCGCCCTGCATGCTGTATCTCTTGTACATCCAAGAAAAATGAGAATAGCTTCATTCTGTATCCTTTCCATCCTTTCTATCTGCTTATGGCTGAGAGTCAGGATTGCCATTGCATACTCCAAAACAGACATGACCAGCCCCTCGTACAGAAGACATAGATGGCGCTGCTCACAGTTTGCTGCCGCCATCACCCGCATCGCTGCCAAACCCCGCTTGGCCTTTGTTATCACCTGGTCTATGTGCACATTATAAGCAAGGCTTCGATCAAACCGTATCTCCAGGTAATTCATTGCCTGCGTTCTTTCCACCGTCTCTGAACACAGCATTACAGTTGGTGTTGGTGTGTTGACAATATGAATATTCAACGAGACCCAAGTCATTGTTGCCTTTGTTGGGTTGACCATTGCCCCAGCTTCATCACACCACGTACTTATGCGATTGAGTTCGGTTTGTAGTTCCACAGCAACCTCCTCTCTATCCTTACCCTGACGATACACTAAAACATCATCGGCATATGACAATGTCCTGCCAGGTCCAGTGATCTGCTCACTGGTGATTCTCACTGTGTAGGCGTTGAACAGTACCGGAGATAATGGTGATCCCTGTGGTAGGCCAGGATATATTGTTGTTGGTTCCGAAGTCCAACTGCCACATCTAAAAACTACTTTCCGTTGGAAGAGGGCTGCAGCGACCCAACTGCCAAACTGTAGACTGTAGAGGAAGGGGCAACAAGAAAAATATAGGAAATGATAAGTTAAGCATTCTACCAACCGGTTACGCTATAGGTAGGAAGAGCCAGGTTTTAGGATGCGAGAAGTGTGTGTGTGGTGTGTGTGTGTGTGTGTGTGTGTTCATTGGTACCTTGCCGTCTTGACAGATAATAATTTCTGCTTTAAAAAAGCATAATAACTATTACCCATGGTGGTAGCGAATGTAACTGTGACATATGCCTGGGTCATTGACATTGAAGTGAGTGACCTGTAGCGGGGCTATGAGAAAAACAACTAGCCATGAGAAATAATGGTGAGGGTGAGTGGAGAACCCCAGGGTGGATGGGGTGAGAGACAGTTTAGTTTTGTGTGAAGTCAGGAGACTGGAGAGGGCAGTTCGGGCTGAGACCGACTGAGGGTCAGATGTTTTGGACAGTTGAGTGTCAGGACCAGAGAAGTGTAGGTCCATGGTCAGCAAAGTGAATGATAGGGGAGTTAGTGATAGAACTCTGCCCTGTGGGTTTTCAGTGATGGGAATTCTGAGACTAAGGATTAAAGACTGAGCCCGGTTATCAGCAGACATAGGGTATTGAAGCCGAGCCCTAGAGAGGGTCGGATAGTTAGCAGAGGCTTAGACACAGTGTGTGGGTTGTATTGTGTGAGGTCCAGCCGTGGAGAGTAGCTGGATAACTGTCTTATAAATTTGAGATTAAGAAGGCCCGAAGAAGGCAGTGATGTGTGCTGGTTAAGTTGTGAGGAGGATATATATATTCTGTGGATTATATTGTTTTCTGGATATAGAAAGATGTTACGTGTTTCCGTGTTCCTTCTGCATTAAAAGATTATGTGCGCCAACTCAATCTTGTTCACTGACTGGTGGATGTGTATTGCGGGGGTGAGTTATAATGTGAGACAGGTGGCTATCTCAACTTACACTCCTTAGTGACATACAATGAGCATTGTAACCTAGACAACGACCATCTCACTCGGTTCTCATTAAGAACATCGTGAGATATCTGGGAGCTCGTCGCTTAGTAAAGAATTTCTGACGGCTACATTCGGTCAAGGACCACGGTGATATATTGAAATATCTGTGGGCTCTTCGCTTAGAGAGGATACTAAGATCAGAGACATTAGTCGGATGCCCAATTACAACGATAAGTATGGCACAAAGAATAAACACCATTTTCAGTAGACGACGCATTTCAAAAGTGTCGGAGAATTAATACAGAGTTCACGAGAAACCAGGTAAAAATAACATTTCTCACTCGGAGAGGGGAGAGTGGGCGGTGAAAGGTTGCCCACGGTATAAACACTGGGTTTTCTCCTGTGCGGGAACTGGCTAGCAGATAGTTCACGAGAAGGTCACTGCAGGTAAATTTGATAGCAGGACAGTATTGCTGAAGACAGGTGTACGGTGTTTTTCATAGGTCAAGAGCGGGTCAGCGCAGTTGGACAGTATCGCTGTCGGAGATAAAGACAGGCTTGAAGAAACCAAAGATAACAGACAGTTTGTGTGTGTGCTGAGGGCAACGCACGGTTTGGTCGCAGGTCGACAGTCAAGATTTTTCTACGCCGTTAAAAGGACGGGTGGGGCGCATTGGAGACAAATACTGGTGGAATTTTGTTAGTGCCCGTAACATATTCACACGTCTGGTGTGTGGGGACGCTGAATTTAAGAAGGATAAAAACAGCAGACTCAAGGTCGGGTTGACAGAGGGTCAGCGCTGTTTACGAGGACAGTGAAGTGTTTGTGTATGACGGAAAAGGTTCCGGTCAGTTTATAGACAGATTTAGTGTGTATTATTGTGATAAAGAGTACTGAGGTACTGACTGAGGTGACCTGCGAGGTCAAGGCCATGGACGGTGGAAAGTTACTAAAATGTTCTATAGTAGAACTGGATAAACAAGTTGTTTTTGATTTGAAACCAGGATTTATTGTTCGTCTTTGTTGGAATCCTTATGTTATCATTACATTGTCATGAGCAAACAATTTTACAACGAACGATTACGTGTCATCACCGCAAGCATGGTCGCATACAGAGGCCACAAAGAACTTACTCTACAGAGTTAAAGCGCTGGACATTTGCTGCCATTTTTTTTGTTTAACCTTGTCGTTAAACGTGAATCTATTACATATATGATACAACAAAGCGCCATCTCCGCAACCAAGGTATAAAGACGTTTGGATTATTACTTTGTTGTCACCACGTCCAGGGAAAGTAACAACATATCAAAAGAACATTTTGTTCTTGGGATTTAGCGTCGGAGACATTTCGGAACATTAACCAACAGAAGTTTCCAGCCTATTATGGAGCACAATAAAAAAAAACTAAGAACTTTTGCGACTGGTTAATAAGCACAGTATTGTCGGCCAGCCATTTGGACATTTTGCTTTCTCTCATCGGTCTAACAGTCTTTATCGTTTGTATATCTATATATGTATATGTTATTACATGTAGTTGTTGGATAGGCATTTTTTTTGCAATTTCTATCCAAATCAGGATAGTCTTTACAAAACGTGGGTCTTTCTTGTGCTTACGATATTCTTGTAAGGACATCGCTAAAAAGTCAGCATGGTCGTGCATTGGCATTGGGGTCCTAACCAATATCTAGAGCCGCTGTGTATGACGTCAGAGTTGTGTATATTGTTAATTAAGAGTGCTTTTCTTTCTTTTCATAATATTTACATATGATATTTGTTTTCTTTGGATATATGTTATTATTGTGATCTTTCATCATTTCTACTGTCTAGTGGTCGGTATCAGTATATATATTACGCGCACTGTGGTCGTCTCACACAAGCTTGTGGATGTTACTGTGGTTTATTTCTTTGTGATCACCGTCTCCGTGTACTTGGCTTGTGCGTATAACGTTTATAGACATAACTTATTGTTATCATTCATTCGTTTGTATATGTATATATATATATATACGTATGTTTAACAATATTTCCAGAGACTTTATAAAACGAGTTGTCATATATATATATATATATATATATATATATATATATATATATATATATATATATATATATATATATATATATATAAGGGAGTATAGGTAAATACCCCCTCACTACCTAGTGCTTGTAGAGTGACTGGGTGTGTACAGAGTGATATTATTAGTACTACGAATTTACGTACACAGTGAGTGGTGGTGTACTTAGGGAAGGTACACAAAGACTAGCAGCAGAGTCTTTACATTTATAGTTGGCTGACAGACAGCAACGTGTCCACAAGTACAAGATGCCTTCTTTAATGGAATATATTGAAGCAGGTGAACGGTTAGGCCTGAAGGGTAAAGAGTTGCAGGAGTTTGCAGAAGCAAAAATGAAAGAATATAATCAATGGGAAAGAGATCAAAGACAGGCTGAGAGAGAACAGAGACAGTTGAATTTGAAGCCAAGCGTCTACAGGAAGAGAGAGAGACACTAGTGAAACTAGAAATGGAACAACAAAAATGCCTACAGGAAGTAAAATTAGCTGAAATGGAAAACACGCGTCTACAGGAAGAGAAAGAGACACAAATGAAAATAGAAATTGAGAAAGAGAAGCTCAAGTGTCAAATGGAAACAGAAATTGCATTAAACAAAATTAGACATATCATCTAAGGATCAAACTGAGGAAGGCAGAAGACCTTCGCATTCGTCACAGCGGCTAAAACTACCATATTTTACGGACCGAGACAGTCTTAAATCTTATCTTGTTAGATTTGAAGCATCAGCGAAAGCGTTAGGCATCCCAGAAGGAGAGTATGCTATGAAACTGGGTGAGTATCTGACGGGAAGGGCCCTAGATACCATGTTTAATTTACCTTTGGAAGAAAGAAACAATTATACTATTCTGCGTCAACGCTTGCTTACAAAGTTCCAACTAACTGAGCATGGATACAGAACAAAGTTCAGACAATTAGTGCCAGAGATAAATCAGGATTTTACAGATTTTTTCAATACAGTAAAGAACACATTTAATAAATGGATGGAGCTTGCAGAAGATGGGAAAGATTTTAATAGAATAGTGGATTTAGTGTTAAGAGACAAGGTATTATCTGCATGCAATACTAACTTAGTGGCTTTATTTGAAGAACGTAAACCAAAGGACATAGATACAATGTCTCAGTTAGGGCAAAATTACATGACTGCACATCCAAACAGTTCTATTGGTAGACAAATGAGTGAGGAAATAGTCTGTGCAGCGTATACGAAACAGGACCAGAATCCAGTTATCAGACCAAGGGCGAAAAGTGTGGATTCAGCACAGAAATGGGAGCAGCAAGAACCTCAAGATAATGGTTTCCGTGGCAACCATTTTGGCAGAGCAGGACGCGACCCATATAAAAGGGGTAATTTTCAGAGACGTCCAAATAGTTATGCCGGATGTTGGAATTGTGGGAGCTGGAGACATAAGGCAGCACAGTGTGGTGTACAACCATCCAGTGAGCCAACGAGTAACGTAAGGAAGGAGATCATCTGTTTCAAATGTGAAACAAAGGGGCACGTCAGCTATCAATGTACGATGAGAGAAACAGAGCACTCAAATGCAGCACAAGTAATTGAGACGCTTAACAATGAGAATTGTAGTGGATGCAAACCTATGTTTGAAAAAGACTGTCAGCCGGTCTTAATATGCGGTCACACAGTTAAAGCAGGATCAGCAGTACATGCAGGAGGAAGTTTGAAGATGCATCATGGGTTTGTTAATGATAGGCCAGCGTTAACAATTAGGGATTCCGGATGTACATCAATCGGGATTAGAAAAAGTTTGGTAGATCCCTCGGATTACACAGGGAAAAAGATTAGGTGCATAATATTTAATGGGACAGTAGAATTCTACCCATTAGCTGTGATAACAGTAAAAACACCATATATCACAGGAAGAGTGGCATCGTGTGTTCCAGTGGCGGATCTGATCATAGGAAATGTGCCAGGAGTTAAAGATTGTACAGAAGAAGAAGTAGCTTATTTGGACCAGAAACATAGTTTAAGTAGTAACGAGGTAGTTATCAAAAGAAAACCAAAATTAGAGAGTATAGATGAAGTAGAAGAGGCACGTGAAGTGGATAACCAAACAGGGAAGGAGGACAAGGATAGGACAGCTGAGCAGGTGAGAATGGATCTCAAATATAGCTGTACGGAATCCCAGAGACAAGATGCTACTATAGGCAAATGTGTCCAAGGGTGTAGTAAAGTAGAACATAGATAATCAAAGAAGGGTAGATGGTGCTTCGAAAGGAAGAACAATGGTCTCACTCGCCGGTTTTCAGATGGCGGAACTGCACGTGGGCAAGTAGTAGTACCGTTAGCACATAGAGACCGATATACTAGAACAGCTCAGGATATTGCGTGTGCAGGGCACATGGGAGTAAGGCGTAAGCAGCAGAGAGCAGGATGCCAGGTATATTGGCCAGGATTTAATAAAGAGGTCAGACTAAACAGAGACTCCAGTGTAACGGTACACTATGCAGATAGCAAAGTTAAGGCAATTCAAAAGAGTGTGAACGACATCATTGAACCAGGGTTAGGATTAGCAAACAGATGTTTTAAAGATATAGGAAACATGAGGCATGGGTACATGAAGGGTAGACACAGCATCGACAGGAATCAGAGGTTGGTTGATGCAAGAAAAGAACCACCTGATATATGGTCGGTACACAAACTCTCCAGATAGTTGATGGAAGACTGAGGCAATGCAGCGCCTCGACGTGTATTCATGGACAATTATTAGCAAAGTTACATAGTTTGTGTGTTATTGAAGTTAGTTAGTTAGTTAGTTAGTCGACAGATCATCCTCGTTGCACATCGAACCATTCAGTCCATAAGTGCTCGGATCCCCTCCTCAGCAAATCCCGCAGCGTGTAGCGGCTAACGACGCCAGTTCTGTGTTGGTTTATCAATCTTCTTTGGCTTCCTGCGTAGTGTTCTTGTTTGGCCACCCCTCTTTTAATTTGCTGCTCCCGCAGTCTGGCCATTGTTGTAGATTCACAGTCATCACTTGGTTCTCGCAAAAGTCTCACTTCTCGTAGAGCATTCAGAATGTCAGCCTGGTCCATGGCGCGTCCGCCCTCCACAGTAGCCTCACCTGCGAGCTTGTCAGCCCGCTCACTAATCTTTGCCAGCCAAGACCATATCAGAGGCAGCAACCATTCTCTTCGGATCGACCCCTCCTCTATCCTCTTGATCATGTTCATTGAGTCGCTAAGGAAACAAGCCCTAGTGAATGTCTGTGTCTCGAGCCATGTTATTGCTTTAGTTACTGCCATGACTTCCATGGTCAGGCTACTTGTGGTTTCAGTGAAAGCACCAGAGTCCTCCTTCACAATTCTCCCTCCGGCCCGAGCTGTAAAGGCCCATGAGCTTCTCACATGTCGGACGACCGACCCATCTGTGTAGATGACTGCGTCACCGTCTAGCGAATTCTCGAAAATCAACGCTTGTACTACAACCTCAACAGCAGCCGGATTTTCTTGTCTGCATTTTCTATCTAGTTGGATGCAAACTGAAAAGGATGTGCAGAAGTCTGTTGGCACTTGCAGCCACTCCTCGCCAGGTTCTAAGTCCTCAAGTGAACACACCTGTTGAAGAATGTCTTCGGCTTGACCCATCCACGACCGTCCTCTTTTTAACCTGCTGCCCTTCACCTTCCTAATTTCACTATACAGTGGATGTTGTGTGTTTGCGTTAATTCTGAGGTAGGCGATTGCCCTGCAAACTTGTATTCTCTCTTCAATGGTAGGAAAATCAAGAAGGTAGCGCATCGTCCTGCATGCTGTATCTCTTGTACATCCAAGAATAATGCGCATAGCTTCATTCTTTATCCTTTCCATCCTTTCTATCTGCTTATGACTGAGAGTCAGGATTGCCATTGCATACTCCAAAACAGACATGACCAGCCCCTCGTACAGAAGACATAGATGGCGCTGCTCACAGTTTGCTGCCGCCATCACCCGCATCGCTGTCAAACCCCGCTTGGCCTTTGTTATCACCTGGTCTATGTGCACATTATAAGCAAGGCTTCGATCAAACCGTATCCCCAGGTAATTCATTGCCTGCGTTCTTTCCACCGTCTCTGAACACAGCATTACAGTTGGTGTTGGATTGTTGACAATATGATTATTCACCGAGAACCAAGTCACTGTTGCCTTTGTTGGGTTGACCATTGCCCCAGCTTCATCACACCAAGTACTTATTCGATTGATTTCGGTTTGTAGTTCCACAGCAACCTCCTCTCTATCCTTACCCTGACGATACACTAAAACATCATTGGCATACGACAATGTCCTGCCAGGTCCAGTGATCTGCTCACTGGTGATTCTCACTGTGTAGGCGTTGAACAGTACCGGAGATAATGGTGATCCCTGTGGTAGGCCAGGATATATTGTTGTTAGTTCCGAAGTCCAACTGCCACATCTAAAAACTACTTTCCGTTGGTAGATGGCTGCAGCGATCCAACTAAGGAGGAATGGACTTACGTTTAGTTCAAGAAGCTGAAACATTAAAAAATCCAGTGGTACTCTGTTGTATGCGTCCTCAAGATCAATCGCTGCAGCAACGGTTTCAGTGCCTGAGTGGAAACCTTCATAGACATCATGGGCAAAGACTGCTGCATTGGTCCAGGTTTCTCTTTTTGGACGGTACCCACCCAAGGTAGGTGGGAAAACACCTTGCCTCTCTAGTTGGCTTGATACTTTCCTGGCAATTACCTTCTCCAGCAGCTTGCCTATTGTATTCTGCATGGTTATAATTCGATATCCCTGAATTTTTTTGTGGTCTTTGTCAGGCTTCGGCAAGGGAATCAGATAGCTGTGTAACCATTCCTCCTTGATGCTAGCACTCCCTATACTGTTGTTGTACATGTCTGCTAGTTTCTCTAGCTCATTGTCGGTACACCTATTTATGTCGTCGTATCTTATGCCATCAGGACCTGGAGCACTGTTTTTTGATCGTCGAAGCACAGCCTTGATTTCTTTCACTGTCACTGTGTCTTCCTCCGAAGAGTTCTGGGCCTTGCATCTGTCTGAGGTGACCTCCTTGGCCAGATTTCGGCCTCCCATGTCTGTCTGGTTGCCCTGCTCAACGTAGCGTTCAAAGAGGGCTTTGCCCTTGTCCTCGTCAGTCCTCTGCCAGGTGAGGTCAGCACCTTGGAAGACTGAAATGCTCTTATTCTTGACTACACCACTCATGCTTTTATGTAGTCGCCAGAACAATTTCAGTGACTTGTCTGTGCTTACTCTTTGACACACCTCTGCCCATTTTTCGCTTTTAACCACCTTGACCAGTTATTTGAAATAGCTTACCTTTGTGTGCATCTCTCTTTCTAAGTGCAAGCAGGGACTAGGATGACCAGCTCTGTTCTTCTTGGCATTTTGCCATCTCCTTACAGCACTACGCGTATCCACCCAAGCCTTCTCCACCTCGAAACTCCACCACGGTGGCTGCTCCCAGCTTTTTTTCCTGCCCTGAAACGTTCTGCGCTTGTCACGTCTTATGTTACTCACCACATCTTGCCCTGAACTGTCATACTGGAACGTCTTTACCTTTAGCTTGTGCTGCCTGGTTCTGCCTTTCTCCACCAATATGCTGCAAGGGTGGTGGTCGCTGCCATGGTGTCCTAGGACACCCCATCTACACACAGTAGTGAGTGAAGGTGAAACTAGCGCCAGATCAATAGCACTGTCCTCATCGCCTGGACGGCTTGCTGTCCTGGTGACAGCCAATGTGTTATTGAAGATATTAATAGACCTGAGGGTACATAAATATAATGCTTTTTTTAATGTTATTTTGATTATTATGCCATGTATTAGCTCATCCATTGGTACACAAGATGGAAAGTTGGTTGTAGTGATGTGTTGGTAATATGGAAGTTTACTATGATTATTTGATGTATTATTTAGGGTGGTAGCTAGAGTGAGATAGAGTCATACCTATGGCTACCCAGGCAATGTCTGGGTCACATATTGGATAAGTATTAGTTCCCCATCATTTTAAAACGATGTTTTCTTTTGAGGAAGGGGTAATGACATATGCCTGGGTCATTGACATTGAGGTGAGTGACCTGTAGCGGGGCTATAAGAAAAACAACTAGCCATGAGAAATAATGGTGAGGGTGAGTGGAGAACCCCAGGGTGGATGGGGTGAGAGACAGTTTAGTTTTGTGTGAATTCAGGAGACTGGAGAGGGCAGTTGGGGCTGAGACCGACTGAGGGTCGGATGTTTTGGACAGTTGAGTGTCAGGACCAGAGAAGTGTAGGTCCGTGGTCAGCAAAGTGAATGATAGGGGAGTTAGTGATAGAACTCTGCCTTGTAGGTTTTCAGTGGTGGGAATTCTGAGATTAAGGATTAAAGACTGAGCCCGGTTATCAGCAGACATAGGGTATTGAAGCCGAGCCCTAGAGAGGGTCGGATAGTTATCAGAGGCTTAGAACAGTGTGTGGGTTGTATTGTGTGAGGTCCAGCCGTGGAGAGTAGCTGGATAACTGTCTTATAAATTTAAGATTAAGAAGGCCTGAAGAAGGCAGTGATGTGTGCTGGTTAAGTTGTGAGGAGGATATATATATTCTGTGGATTATATTGTTTTCTGGATATAGGAAGATGTTACGTGTTTTCGTGTTCCTTCTGCATTAAAAGATTAGGTGCGCCAACTCAATCTTGTTCACTGACTGGTGGATGTGTATTGCGGGGGTGAGTTATAATGTGAGACAGGTGGCTATCTCAACTTACACTCCGTAGTGACATACAAGGACCATTGTAACCTAGACAACGACCATCTCACTCGGTTCTCATTAAGAACATCGTGAGAGACTGATAAGGTCAATTCACGCTGTAAATGTTCGTCCACAGTGGGTGCATGTGAACACGTGGTCATTTCCACCATCATGCACCATCTTACGCCTCACACGCTCGGTGTGTGACTTATTTGCAATAATTTTCTCCTTTATCTTTATTCCATGTCTGATGTTTGCCCTCCATGCAACACGTTCAGCGGCGACTTGCTCTCAGTGTGCATTATCAATACCTATATCAATCATTTCCCGCTTACACACATCTTTGTATCGTAATAGAGGCCGACCCTGAGATCTCTTACTCTTCTGTAATTCACCAAAAAAGATGTCCTTTGGTATTCTACCATCATCCATCCTCCTAAGATGTCCTATCCAATCTAAGTCTACGAAGACTGAGCATGGAATAAACCGTCACACAACCTGATCTGTCCAATACTTCAGTATTTATGATTTTGTCTTGCCACTTAATACCAAGAATTCTTCGCATTCACTCCATTTGAAAGCTGTTTAAACGTTTCTCATGGTGTGAATAAGTTGTCCCGGCTTCACTGCCATAAAGAAGAGTACTAAGGACACAAGCTTGATAGATAAGGACTTTTGTTTTGGCAGTAAGCTTCCTGTTCTCCCAGACTCTTTTTCTTAACCTGTTCATTGTTGTTGCTACCTTACCAATTCGGGTGTTGATTTCCTGATCTAGGGATAATTTGCTATTTACCACTGATCCTAGATATGTAAAATGGTCTACCATCTCTAGTTCGGCGTCGTCAATAAAGATTGATGGTACCCCATGTGCACATTGTGACATAATCTGTGTCTTCTTTTTGCTAATTATTAAACCAAAATCAGAACAAACATTGGAGAATGCAGATAGTAGACTTTACAATTTGACACAAAGTGAATGTTGACTAAGTGACAGCTAGAGTGGCTATGGTTGTGTCTGGGGTATGTCCTTGTAAATGTGATGTTGAACAACAGATTAACCAAGATGCATCCCAACCAAACACCAGTCAGTGAACAAGCGTTAATTTGCGCACATAATATTCCTTTAATTCTGAATTAACACAGACACATGTAGCATATAAATCCAGGAACAATAATTCTCTAAGAATATATCTCCATCCCAATGGAACACTTCGAATAACACTGCCTCTCACGGCTACTAAATCTCGTCCCACACGACAGGTATACTAGCCTCTCTCTAGGCCCGACTCAAAGTAACCCACTCTGGGTCTCGAATTCCACTCACTATCCCTGGAACCCACAGTGCTGAGTTATCTTCCGAACTCCGTCACAATTCTTCACTTTCTCAGACCACGACCTTCTCCTGGTCCGGTCTAAACTCAACTCCCCTCAGCTCGGAGTCCAACCATCAACTGACCCCCGTCAATCTTTGTCCCTCTCTTTTCAACAATTCTATCCCCCACATTGCTTCACACACAACACACAACCTCACTGAACCAACTGTCTCCTCACCATTATTTTAGCCAGCTGACTTCTTCTCAGCTCCCCCTTCAATCACTGTCTTCTCATTTACGCCCTCTGGGGGACTTACTATCCGCCCTATTTTATCTCGTGAACTGTTTATATTGTACGGCCACTCACCTTAATGCCAATGACCACAGGCATGTGACACAATTCTTCCTCGGAGTGGGTCGTAACTGCAGCATCATATGCAAAAAGCAACGATCTGATCAATACCCTCCTAATTTTGGTCTTGGCCTTCAATCTCTGAGCCTTGTAGAGGCCGCCATCTGAGCGTGAGTGAATGTATATACCACCATTCTGATCACAAAAGGCATATTTCAATAGAAGTGAAAAGTATTTTCCAAAGAGGATGGGAGCTAGTACACAACCTTGCTTAACTCCACTCTTGATTTCAAACTCTTCAGAAGTTGCACCATCAAACTTGATTATACCCTTTATGCCTGTGTGGAACGATTCCACAATGGACAGAAGAGTTGGTGGGCAGCCAATCTTCTTTAGTGCCTTGAACAGACCCTCACGACTGACCAAATCAAATGCGTGTATGAGTTCGATGAAGGCAATAAACAGTGGTTGATTCTGTTAACGGCATTTTTCTTGCATTTGTCGCAATGAGAATATCATATCAATGGTAGACCGGTTCTGTCGAAAGCCACACTTAGATTCGGGGTAGACTTGATCTCCTAGGACTTGAAGTCTGCGCAGAACAATTCTGGCAAATACTTTCCCGAAGATACACAGAAGTGAGATACCCCTAAAGTTGTTGCAGTCGCTCCGATCGCCCTTGTTCTTATACAGTGTTATGATGCTTGAATCTTTGAAATCCTGTGGGACTTATCCTTCTCAGCAGCATAGCTCTATTAGCTGGTGGATCTGTAGAGCGAGTGTGTTTTGCCCACTCCTCATAACTTCTATTCTAATCCTATCTTTACCTGGAGTCTTGCCAGATGCAAGTTCTTTAATAGCACACTTAACTTCTGTTATGGTGGGAGGTGTGTCCAGGTGGCCAAGAGTTGGCAGGGCCTTTATGGCTTTGAGAGCATATCCACTAGTTTGGTCTCGCTTGAATAAAGCTCCAAATAGGGCTCTACCCATCCGTCCATCTGCTGTTTCTTATCAGTGATGATTTCTCCAGTCACGGTTTTCAGTGGTGCACTTCTTTCGATGATTGGATCGCAGGCATTCTTTATCCCTTCACAAATGCTTCTGATGCGTTCCTAATGTCTTGCGTTTTGAATGGGCTCACATAACTTGATCCAATAGTCGTTTGCACACTGCATGGCAGTTTTTTGCACATTCTTCCTAGCTTGCTTCAGCTCACTGAGAGTGTTTAACGTTGTCATTTCCTTGTTTTTTAAGAGAACTATCATCTTTTTATCAATCAAGAGCTGCAGAGTCTGGCTGTTTACTGCAAACCACGGCAATGCCTCTAATGATCCACAGTGCCATAAACCCCTACCGCTGTTTTATAAAGAGTGTCCTTAAGTATATCTCACTTTTCACTTGCTGTACAATTTTTCGATGCATCAGTGAAAGCGTAAACAGCTTTTATTCCTAAGCGGTGTCTGCGAAGAATAGTAGAATACCAAAGGACATCAGTTTTTGTGAATTAATACAGATGGGTAAAAGATCTCGAGGTCGGCCTCTACTACGATATAAAGATGTGTGTAAAGCGGGAATGATTGATACAGACATTTATTTGTACCTTGGGAACAAGTGGCAGCGGATCGTGTTGCATGGAGGGCAACGATCAGAAATGGAATAAAGACAAAGGAGAAAATTATTGCAGATAGGTCACACACTGAGCGTGTGATACGTAGGATGATGCGTGATAGTGGAAATGACCATGTGGTCATATTCATCTATTCTGGGCGAACATTTACAGCGTGAATTTCTCTGATCAATCACATTCGCTACCGCCATGGGTTGTATTTAATATGCCCTTTTGAAGCGCAATGTAACAAGGAATGTCAAGACGGTAGTATTAAGTCCGGGTAGCGGGGTAGGGGTATACCCTATCAAAGGAGAAGTAAGGCGCCTCCTTCCCTCCGCTAGCCTACGGGACACCCTTGGGCAAGGTGGAGTACCCGTTTAGCCCCCCCCCCCCCAACAGGGTAACGTGAAGCCATGGGAGCAGGTGGTGGATTGGACTTGGGAACAGCCGACAGATAGTTGTTGGTTATGGTTTCAAGTCAGTGACGGTGGGCAGAGGATCTCTCAGTAGAGACAATGGCTACGGTCATCCGATCAGTATGGTCACTGCCAGGAAGGAAGAATGGTAGACTTCCCTCCTTATTGATTCCCGGGCAGAGGAGGCTCGTCAGCCTTGGTTGGTATCTCTTCTAAGAGAGGGAACTCTAAATCTCAAACCTCCGCTGCCTTGCGGGTATACCCATATGGGAAAGGCTTCGGGAGTAAACCCTGAGGACAAATCCGGAGATGGAGTCCCTAAGGCAGTTCCATGTTGT
Organism: Cepaea hortensis; assembly: GCA_963921405.1. NCBI lineage: Eukaryota > Metazoa > Mollusca > Gastropoda > Stylommatophora > Helicidae > Cepaea > Cepaea hortensis. Next base: position 53,364,684 of record OY992883.1, on the reverse strand, counting down.
AAACAACATAGTTCTGGCAACTCCTGCGACGGCACCGATGCCAAGTTGCATTGGCTACTGCCTTTCCCTTGGTCAACATCGGCGACGTGGAGAGGGGGAACCTGCTACTGGGCAACAGCTGGTTCTCCGATTTCCATTGCCCAGGCTTGTGCCCTGAAGAGGTCACTTCAGCACCGCGTAAAGCGGTGACACAACACGGGAAGTAGCATTTGCCGGTTATAAGTCTTAATGCTCGATTGGCGTAGAGCAAGGCGCCAGGGGCTACTTCCGACGGTGGGAGAGATCATCGTATCTCACTAGACAGCTACCGCCCGCCTAAGCTGGGCAGCCCCCAGTCAATAAGGTGTTGTCTCGCCACGGTTCATCTGCTCCTGAGGGTGTGTGGAGCTTAGGGGGAAATCCTCACACATGGACCGCAATCTATACACCTAACAGCAAGAAAAAAACAAAACAACCGGCCCTAAGGCTGGGAACATGGAACGTAAGAACCATGACCCCTGGCATCTCAGACGATCTAAATGAGATTGTGGATGACCGCAAAACTGCAGTGATAAACAACGAACTGCTAAGACTGGGGATAGACATTGTCGCCCTGCAAGAGACCAGACTCCAAGAAACTGGAAGCATCAAGGAGAGGGACTTCACTTTCTACTGGCATGGCAAGCCGTGCGGAGAGACCAGGGAGCATGGAGTTGGCTTCGCTATCAGAAACAAGCTGCTCAATTCCATCATACCACCAAGTGATGGCACTGAAAGAATATTGAAGCTCCAACTACAGACAGAGGCAGGCCCAGTTAGTATTATAAGCGTTTACGCCCCAACACTAACTGCAGCATCAGAATCTAAAGACAAGTTCTATGACGACCTTAGCAAAGAAGTCAGTGAAACACCAGAGAAACAACATCTTTTTATCCTGGGGGATTTCAATGCCAGGGTTGGCTCCGACCACGAATCTTGGCCTTCATGTCTAGGACAGTTTGGCGTTGGGAAGATCAATGACAATGGACAACGTCTCTTGGAATTCTGCAGCCACCATAATCTGTGCGTGACCAACACCTTCTTTGACACGAAACCTCAACACAAGGTGTCATGGAGGCACCCCAGATCAAAGAACTGGCACCAACTCGACCTGGTGCTCACTAAACGCAGCAACCTCCGCAATGTACGGATGACTCGCAGCTATCATGGTGCTGACTGCGACACCGACCATTCACTCGTCTCCAGCAAGGTGAAGATAAAGCCCAAGAGAATCTACAGAAGCCGAACAGAAGGAAGACCACGCATTGACACCAGTGGCACCCAAAATAAAGAGAAGGTCAACAAATTCATGCAGGCTCTAGCGGATACTCTGCCCGGCCCCACAGACGGAGATTCCACAGAGAGATGGAGTCATTTTCGCGACACCATCTACAATACAGCACTATCAACATTTGGCAAGAAGCAAACTAAGTCAACCGACTGGTTTGAAGCACACTCTGAAGAGATGCTCCCAGTCCTGGAGATAAAGAGACATGCATTCTCGATGTATAAAACATCACCTTCAGAGAAAACACTGCAGGCATTGCGAACGGCCAGAAATAGAGTACAACAGATGGCAAGAAGATGTGCGAACAGGTACTGGCTACAGCTCTCTGCTCAAATTCAAACTTGTGCAGACACTGGAAATATAAGAGGAATGTATGAGGGCATCAAGCAAGCTGTCGGTCCATCAAAAAATAAGATGGCCCCTTTACGATCAACTGAGGGGGTAATCATAAAAGATCGAGCGAAACAAATGGATCGCTGGGTAGAACACTACTCAGAGCTATACTCAGTGGATAACACTGTCAGCGAAGAAGCTCTGGAAGCCATCGATCAACAGTCCGCCATGCATGCCTTGGATAACGAACCTTGCCTCACAGAAATCAGCGAAGCACTAGACTCTCTCAAATCCGGCAAGGCACCTGGAAAAGATAGTATTCCACCTGAAATTGTAAAATGTAGCAAAGAAACAATCATCCCAGAACTGTATGCAATATTACAGCTCTGCTGGATAGAAAAATCAATACCACAAGATATGAAAGACGCAAACATCGTTACCCTTTATAAAAAAAAAGGCGACAGAAGCGACTGCAACAACTATCGCGGCATTTCCCTTCTCAGCATTACAGGCAAGATTTTTGCCAGAGTAATCCTTAAAAGATTACACATTCTTGCTGAAAGAATCTACCCCGAATCGCAGTGCGGATTTAGACCCAACAGGTCCACCATCGATATGATTTTCTCACTCCGGCAGCTCCAAGAGAAGTGCAGAGAACAGAGGAAGCCATTAAATATAGCCTTCATCGACCTCACAAAGGCATTTGACCTCGTGAGCAGAAGCGGTCTTTTTAAGGTCCTTGAAAAGGTTGGATGTCCACCCACCCTTCTTAGTCTCGTGAAATCATTCCACGAAAACATGCAGGGGACCATTTTATTTGACGGCTCAACATCCCAGTCATTCAGCATCAGCAGCGGAGTAAAGCAGGGATGCGTGCTTGCTCCTACACTCTTTGGTATCTTCTTTGCTGTTCTCTTAAGGCAAGCATTTGGGACTGCCACTGAAGGCATATACCTCCACACAAGATCTGATGGCAAACTTTTTAACCCATCAAGACTCAAGGCAAAGACCAAAATAAGACCAATATGCGTAAGAGAACTACTTTTTGCAGATGATGCAGCACTGACTACTCATACAGCAGAAGATCTCCAAAGGCTCATCGATCGTTTTGTAGCCGCCTGCAAAGACTTTGGGCTCACCATTAGCCTAAATAAAACACAGGTGATGGAACAAGATGCTGATGCGCCTCCGTCAATCAAAATCTCTAATTATGAATTGAAAGTCGTCCACGATTTTGTGTATCTGGGATCGACAATATCAGATAATCTTTCATTAGAGACAGAAATCGACAGACGCATTGGAAAGGCAGCCACAACATTTTCCAGGCTAGCTAAAAGAGTTTGGGAGAATAATAGACTAACAGAGCGTACAAAAGCTCAAGTATATAAAGCTTGTGTTGTTAGCACACTACTCTACGGGTCTGAATCCTGGACCCTGTACTCAAGACAGGAAAGGAAGTTGAATTCCTTCCACATAAGATGTCTGAGACGTATCCTGGGCATAACATGGAAAGACCACATAACAAACAAACAGGTGCTTGAAAGAGCAGATATTACCACAGTGCACTCCCTCCTCAAGCAGAGACGCCTCCGGTGGTTGGGCCACGTATCTCGAATGGAGGACGAACGTATTCCCAAAGATCTCCTTTACGGAGAACTAGCCACAGGAAAGAGGCCAACCGGAAGACCCCAAATGCGATATAGGGATGTGTGTAAACAAGATATGAAAACCATTGGAATAGATCCAGACACGTGGGAGAGAGTTGCAACAGACAGATGCTCCTGGAGAAGAGATGTACGAAACGGACTGGTGCTCTTTGAGCGCAATCAGATCCAAAAAAACTGAGGAGAGACGGCACAGGCTCAAAGAGCAGTCACTTACTGCGGGACTTGCCTCGTCTCACAGATGCGGAAACTGTGACAGAGATTGTCATTCTCGAATTGGACTATACAGTCACCAGCGGTGCTGCCAGGCACCTCCCAAGCGGCACAACTCTATAGTCCTTCAGGACTGAAAGAGGCCTACTAGTATTAAGTGTATGAGTTCAGAAGCGAGCGAACTCCAAAAAAAAGATTAGCATTGTTAACAGTATACGAAGTAAGAAGGAAATGAGAAGGCAAAGGGCTTCTAAATGAGGTGAACAGTGTTGTTTTCAGTCAAAGAGACACTGGTAAACTTAAAAGAGCATCTCATTGTACGTTATAGGGACAGAGAAAGCATTAACAGAGTGGGCAGCAGTGAGTTATAGAATAATAACAGAAACATTTAAAACTGGAAAAATTAAAGTAAACTTGAATGTAATTTTGAAGAAGGCGGTAAATGGAACGAGAGATATGAT